>PVKP010036357.1:0-22529 GCA_004027715.1 Plecturocebus donacophilus | reverse complement strand
TAGCCTGGGCAATAAAACAAGAATCCCATTCTCTCTCCCTCTTTCTCTTCCTCTTTCTTTCTCTCTTTCATTCTTTTTTTATTCTTTCTTTTGCTGTTTCTTTCTTTCTCCTTTTCTAAAATCTCTTCCTCTTTCTTTCTCTTTCATTCGTTTTTCTTTCTTTTGCTGTTTCTTTCTTTCTCCTTTTCTCTCTTTTTCTGAAATCTCTTCCTTTCTTTTTCTTTTTTTTCTTTCTTTTGCTGTTTCTTTCTTTCTCCTTTTCTCTCTTTAAAAAAAAAATAATAATAATAATTTTTGAAAACTTTGACCCATACTTTGTACAATTTTTTAAAACTCAAGAAGGATATTACACATTTAAAACTTCTAGATGAAAACAAAAGACAAAATATTTGTGACTTCATATTGGGTAACTTTTTTAGATAGCAGCAATAATGTGATTTATTAAAAAATAGATAAATTGGCCCCATTAAAACTGAAATCTTTTGCTTTTCAAAATACACTGTTAGAAAAATGAAAAGACAAGCCAAATTCTTGGATAATATATTTTGAAAGTACATAGCTAATAAATAACTTGTATCTGTAGAGTATATGACTTCTCAAAACTAAATCATGAGGAAACAAAAAGGCTCTCCAAAAACATACACAAAACACATGGACACAGGGAGGGGAGCACTATACGCTGGGGTACATTGGGGGAAAATAGGGGAGGGACAGTGGAGGGGGAGGGACAGTGGGGGTGGGGAGCTGCGGGGAGATAGCATGGGGAGAAATGCCAGGTATAGGTGAAGGGGAGGAAGGCAACAAATTACACTGCCACGTGTGTACCTATGCAACAATATTGTATGTTCTTCACATGTACCCCAAAACCTAAAATGCAATAAAAAAAATATATAAAAAATAAAAAAAATATATTTTATCAAAGAATGTATCTCTATATGTCAAACACACACATAAAAAGATATGCATCCCATTCTACATTAGAGAAATAAATGTAATTACAAACCATAAGAAAGTACTATCACACTTAGAATAGATGAAAGCAAATACATATCTGGCAAGGATGTAGAACAGTTGGACACTTATACATTGCTGTTGAAAATGCAAAATCATAGAGGTAACTCCTAAAAGAGTTTTTAAAACTCTTCCAAAGTTAAACGTGCATCTACGATATGACTTAGGTTTCCCATTTATAAAAATTTATTGATTAGAAATTAAACTCGAATGAGCACAGTGGCTCATGCCTGTAAATCTAGCACTTTGAGAGACTGAAACAGGCAGATTACTTGAGGTCAGGATTTCGAGACAAGCCTGGCCAATATGGTGAAACCCCATCTCTACTGAAAGTACAAAAATTACTTAGGCTGGGTGGCGCCTCGGCTGAGGCAGGAATATTACTTGAACCCAGGAGACAGAGGTTACAATGAGCCAAGATCATGCCACTACACTTGAGCCTGGGTGACAAGCAAGACTCTGTGTCAAACGAAAAAGAAAAAGAAAAAGAAATGAAACTCATGTTCACTCAAAAATTTAAGCACAAACATATTGTTGTTTTATTCCTAAATGTTCAAACCTTTTGCCGTAGTAAATTGAGGCTGCTATAACAAAATTCCACAGACTAGGGGGCTTAAACAAAGGTCTATTTCTCACAGTTCTAGAGACTGGAAAACCCAAGATCAATGCGCCAAAAGATTCTGTGTCTGGTGAAGCCATATTTCCTGTATCTAACATGTCAGAAGAAAGGAGAGATATCTTTCTGAGATCCCTCTTATAAAGGCACTAATGCCATTCATGAGAATGCCACCTTTATGATCTAATCATATCCCAGAGTCTTCATCCCTTAATGCCATCACATTGGATGTTAGGATTTTAACGCAAATTCTGAGAGGATACAAACATTCAGTCCATCATACCTGGAAATGATTCAAATGCCTTTTCATAAAAGAATAGGTACAAACTTTGTGACACTTCTATATAATGGACTACTACTTAGCAATAAAAAAGGAACAAACTATTGATTTATACAACCACATAGATGCATCTCAGATGCATTATTCGAAGTGAAAGAGATCACCCTCAATTATTTACATTTTGAATAATTCTACTTATATGGAATGCTGGAAAAGTCAAAAGTGTAAGGATAGGAAATAAACAAAATGTTGCCCATGACTGAAGGTTGCTATTGATTAGAGTACAAAAGGGCATGACAGCATTCTGAGGGATAATGAAACGTTTTACATATTAATTTTGGTTTTAGCAACAGTACACGTGAATGTAAAATCCATACAATGGTCTGACAAAAAAAGAAAAGTTTATTTATTTACCGAAGTAAAGGTTACCTCAATAAACCTGTTCAAAAATAAAGAAAAGAAATGTCATTGAAAGTAGAGTGAACTGTGCATTTGTAAGAAGTTTTTATTGAAGAGTATTTCCTAGATAATATAAATAATTTGTTTAGGAGTGGGTCTGAATTGAAATAAGACGTTCAGTTTCTGAGCAGGGTAGAGCACTGGCCAGTAGAATCATGTATTAAGATCAGAGATGGAAAACAGAATCCATTCTTTATGAATATACATGCACAATTTGAAATGCCTCTGTGGCATCCGAGTGAAGATCTTGGGTATGTAATTAGGTATTTAACTTATTGGCTTAGAGACTAGTAAACTATACATTTAGATTTTAGAATTCTCAATATGTATTAAGTAAAGCCATTGACTTTCTAATCATAAAATGTATTACCTTTTTATTCACCTGACCTGCATTTGTCAACATTACTATAAACAAGTATAAACACACAAATGCAGTGTCATAACCGATATAAAACGGGTATTAATAACCCCATGTGCCTCCTAGGAGGATGGATATGTAAATCCTTCTAGCATACTAGCACAACTTGGATTTAGAATTAGCTAGGGGAACCGTTGACTGTGTTTATTAGTGACTCTTGGGTGGACATGGAAAAGACAAGCCCTTTCACTTAGGAGAAGTGAGCATGAAATCTGAGATAGAAAATTGATCACAATTGTGAGACTTCCCTTTGTCACTGTTTGACATCCTGATGTTGCCTCAGACTCTAATGGCTGACAAGAAAATAGAACCAGTGAAGGCATATTTTAGGTACTTGGGCTGATAAATCTGTGTTTTGGCGGCAACAGGTCTATTTTTTTCTCTGTGTTTTTCATTAATCCAATAATCTGATTTACATTTTAATCAGAAAGAGTCCAAATAAGCTATATTTAAAACACTCTATATTGATCCCAGGGAGTGATGTTAGAAAGAGAGCAAAACAGAAAGTCCCACCCCACAGAAACACAGATTTAACAATGATAAACGAACCAAGATATCTTTATGAGATGCACAAAATTCACTGAAGAATTTGTAGTGCTGTAGATAAGTACAAAACTGAGAACAACCACACTGAAATGGATAAGAAGAGCAATTTTACTATACCTGCATTAGCCTCACTCCTAAACTAGTACAGCTCAGTACTGAGAAAGATCACCTAGACATGCAACTTTTCCCTTGGGGAAATAGAGCAGAGCATGCATCCAAGGTCTCTGGCCTCTCAGAGCACTGCCCAAAAAGCCAGTTTCATTCCATACAGAGTACTGATGGAACCTGTGTCATTTAAACACCAGGAAGTAGGTTAGAACAAAGTAAAGGGTCAAGTGACTTGCTGAAGGCTGCATGGCTTGATGAAATTGGGAAAAAGAACAGAACTTGAGGCCTCACTCCAAGAAGTGAGGGAGAGGCCTATCTCTCCAGTTATATTCTGTGGTTCAGCAGCCAAATACAAGAGGGAGCAAAAGATTCTAGGAGTTTTTCAAAAAGTAAATTGTACTAATTATTTTTTAAAAGAAAGAAAGAAAACTAGATGCACAGTCTAAAGAAGGCATATTCATAAAAAAGATGGGAAATGCTCCAAGAATCTCTAGCTAAACTGACTGGGGAAAGTTCTTCACTGTAGAAGTCAGTCTGTAATGCCTGGATACCAATAAATAAATGGATACTAATGCACAAACAGGAAACATAGAAAATAATAGAAATGTTAGCTAATCAAAAGAATGAAATAAATCAAATTTAAAAATGAAAATCAATGAATTACCTGAAAGGATTTAAACAATCATCTTAAAGAAGCTCAGTGAACTGTAAGAGAACACAGAGGAAAAAATAAAATAGAATCACAAAAACATTTCATGAAGAAAATGAGAATATCAGCACAGTGATAAAACTATAAAAAACAGATGTTGTGAAGCTAAAAAATATATAAACAGAATTTAAAAATTACTGGAGGGAGTCATTGTGATGGTTTGAATTTTTATAGTTCATATTAAAATGTAATCCCTAACTTGGCAATATTTTTTTAATTTGTAAAACACATTTATTTGAAATAAATGAGCTTTGTTCATTTTTCCTCTCTGTTCTACTTTCCCTAATGACTACCACTACTGTTCTCATTACATATTGTCCCTATTTTTTAATGACAGCTATTTTACAGGAATGACAATTTTTTTCCCTACCTCCAAAAAAATTCACACATCCACCTCATACAAATATAGATGACAATATTTTACCATAAAGTGACTGTGTAATGGATTTTCACCTCCTAAATAATAGAGACATCTCTGTCTGAAAAAGTGGATCTAAGAGGATGTCTCCAAAGATGAAGAAGTAATTACTTCTTAAAAGCCCTTCATGTTAAATCGGTTAAGAATGGTAGGCCTAGGTTTCTGGTTGGCAACCAGTGGCCTTAATTAGATCAGTTGTTTCCTGGTTGGCACAAGATAATAACCAAGAGTAATATTGCATTTTTGTTTGTTTGCTTTTTTAGAATTTTTTTAAGAATTTTTTAGAATTTATAATGTTTGTTTATTTTTTAGAATATTTTGAATAGAATTGACATGAGTTCTTCTTTAAATGTTTGGTGGAATTCAGAAGTGAAGCCATCAGATCATAGGCTATTCTTTACTGGAACACTTCTTGTTACAGCTTCAATCTCACTACTTGTTATTAGTCTGTTCAGGTTTTGGATGTCTTCATGGTTCAATCTTGGTAAGTTTTATGTGTCTAAAAATTTGTCCATTTCTTCTAGATTTTCCAATTTGTTGGCATACAGTTGCTCATGGTAGCAATTGATGATCTTGTAAAATTCTGCAGTATCAACTGTAATGTCTCATTTTTCATGTATGATTTTATTTATTTGAATCTTGCCTCTTTTTTCTTAGTGTGGCTAAATGTTTATCCTTTTTCTTAAAACTCTTCTGCTTTCTCGGTTACCATTTTCATTGACCGTATTTTTGTATCTTGTCATTATCAGGCTATGTGTGTCCGCATATGTAAAGATTTTTAGTAGACAGCATATTGTATCTTTTTCTTAAAATTCATTTAGCCAATCTATGTCTTTTGATTCAACAAATGTTTAAAAAATTACATATATATTAATTATTTACATGGGGGAACTTCCTTTTACCACTTTGTTAATTTTTTTTGGTCAGTTTTCTTTGTCCCTGTTTTTCTCTCTTGTTGAGTTCCTTTGTGATTCATTGGTATGTTTTGCAGTGATACTCTTTCAATTATTTTTGTTTTCTTTGTGTATTTTTGTAGATATTTTTACCACGAAGCTTACATAAAATGTATATTAACTATAGTAGTCTATTTTAAGCTAATAACAGATTAACTTCAATCTCATACAAAAATGCTACTCCTGTATTTTCCCTTATATTAGACCAAGTAGATATTAAGTCAAAAATTGTCACAGGAGACAAGAAGAAATCTACTTTAAAAGATGGCCCTTGCTAGACACCTAAACTGCTCATACCTTGATCTTGAACCTCTAAGTTCCAGATCTTTGAGAAATAAATTTCTATTGTTTATAAGTTATTCAGTCTAGAATATTTTGTTGTGGCAGCCTGAACACAATGAGACACTTCCAAACTCATCTGTGAGGCCAGCATTACCCAGATACTAAAACCAGATAAGACCAGTACAAAAAAAAACAAAAAAACAAAACTACAAGCCAATTTTCCCGATACTTATGGAAGCAAAATCTTCAATAAAATACTAGCAAACCAAATACAATAGCATTTTAATAGGCTCATACACCAACACCAAGGATTTATCCCTGAGATGCAAGATGTGTCAACATGCTCAAACCAAGTAACATGATATACCATATTAACAGAATGTAAAATAAAAAATCACATGATTACCTCTATAGTTGCAGAAAAATATTTGACAACATTTAACGTATTGGTCTTAATAAAACTCTCTATAAACTAGGTATAGAAGAAATTTACCTCAAAATAATAAAAGCAAACTTTGACAAGCCCACAGCTAATATCATTCAAAATAGTGAAAAACTGAAATGTTTTTCTAGAAGACAAGGAACAGACAAGGGTGTCCACTCCAAACACTTCTATTTCCCATAGTACTGGAAGGCCTAACCAATGAAATTGTAAAAAAAAAAAAAAAAAAAAGAAAGAAAGAAAAAGAAAATCTACATTTGAAAGAAGAAAAAATTTCTGCTTGTTGATGACATGATCTTATATATTAAAAAATAATAAAGACTCCACCAAAAAAAAGTTATATAGCTAATAATAAAAAGCAAAGTTGCAAGATACTAAATCAGCATACAAACATCAGTCAAGAAAGCGGCATCACCAAAGTGGTAGAGTGGAAGTCATCTGGCCAACCTTTCCCTTCAGAAAACTAAAAACAACTATTCAGTGCCATCATTATCCCTAGGAATGTCTCAGAGCTCAAAATGGAGACAGTGATGATCCTTAGGACCAAGAAGAAATGAAAAAACTGCAAGCAGACAGTAAGAGAAATAGACTGTCCTAACCACAAAAACCCTCTTCCAAACTGGCAGAAAACATCTTGAAAAATTAACTTGGACTTATGGTTTTTACAATGGAAAAAATGAGATCAAGGCAGGCACGCATCTTCCCCACTACAGGTTTCTTCCCAGGACCCACTGTTCCTGTCTCAATGCATGAGAAGGGGAAACCAAATCAGATTGGCTGTTCAGCATCACCACACTGTAGGAAGCATGTTCCATGGGTCTCCGACACAAAGATCACAATACACATGGTGTCCCTTTTGTTTTCTTTACAGGAAACCTCTGGTTGAAATTTCTGTTGTATCCAAGGCAACCTACAAAATGGGAAAAAAATTTTGCCATCTATCCATCTGGTAAAGGTCTAATATCCAGAATCTATAAGGAACTTAAATAAATTTACAAGAAAAAAACAAACAACTTCATCAAAAAGTGGGTGAAGGATAAGAACAGATACTTTCTCAAAAGAAGACATTTATGCACTAAAAAATGCATGAAAAAAACTCATCATCAGTGGTCATTAGAGAAATGCAAATCAAAACCACAGTAAGTTATCATCTCATGCCAGTTAGAATGGCGTTCATTAAAAAGTCAGGAAACAACAGATGCTGGAGAGGATCTAGAGAAATAGAAACACTTTTACACTGTTAGTGGAAGTGTAAATTAGTTCACCCATTGTGGAAGACAGTGTGGCAATTCCTCAAGGATGTAGAACCAGAAATACCATTTGACCCAGCAATCTCATTACTGGATATATACCCAAAAGATTATAAGTCGGTCTGTTATAAAGATACATGCACGTGTATGTTCCTTGTGGCACTGTTTATGATAGCAAAGACTTGTAACCAACCCAAATGCCCATCAATGATAGACTAAAGAAAATGTAGCACATATACACCATGGAATACTATGCAGCCATAAAAAGGATGAGTTCATGTCCTTTGCAGGGACATGGATGAAGCTGGAAACCATCATTCTCAGAAAACTAACACAGGAAGAGAAAACCAAGCACCCCATATTCTCAGTTATAAGTGGGAGTTGAACAATGAGAACACATGGACACAGGGAGGGGAACATCACACACCAGGGCCTGTAAGGGAGTAGGGGGGCTAAGGGAAGGATAGCATTAGGAGAAATAACTAACGCAGATGATGGGTTGATGGGTGCAGCAAACCACCATGGCATGTGTATACAAACCTGTATGTTCTGCACATGTATCTCAGAACTTAAAAGTATAATTAAAATATAAATAAATAAATAAATTTTAAAAAGAAATATCTGTTGTATCCAAAATGACTTGATAAATAAATCAGGTATTGACTCTTGTTGTTCATTACTCTAAATTTAACGTTTCCTAGACAAGGTTATGAAATTACTAAGCAATACAGACTTATTGAATTTTGCCTTCTCTTTTTGAGGAAATCAAGAAATATTGCCTCCCTATTGTTTCTTTCATCATTTTGTAAGAAGGTATTTTATTATTACAGTTGTCAATTTTGAAAAGTAGATCCAAAAGTTTTCTTATACCCCAGCGTTTATCAGATTCATTTATTGTTTGTTTTATAAGTGAGAATACACAACCCTGACAGTTATGTATCTTTACGGAGAATATGCCATTTATGCTGTACATTCCAGTATGTCATGAAATAACAATATATCTGCTTTTTAAGAGAAAATATTTAGATTGTCTTATGCAATTTAAAGTTTTCAATATGTTATCATTATCAAGTATGAAGGGTATTGTTTAGAAATGTTTATTTTTCAGCCAAATAGAATCGAACTAAATGCAGGTATTTTATACTCCATAAAGTAATTTAGGAAATCACTTAGCAAACACATTTTCCTCAATGTTACCATTCAAACTATTTCATGGCATTTGCATTTGCATTTCAATTTTCATAAAAACAGCCTACAAAACCACAAATCATTGGCCCACTAAGTAGTACCTGGATACGGAATTAGTAACACTTAATGTGTTCTGCAGATTCCTGGACCACAGGAAGCCAGGTACTCCTTTGTACCTCATACTCTGCAAATTATAGGTTTATAATTGTGTTTGGCTGTTTGTATTTTATTAAGAGTGTTAGAGAGAAATAGTATGAGAAAAAGAAAAAGATGAGATTTCCCAAGTCCATATGAAATAAAGAGAAATATATTTTTAAAAATTTTAAATGAAGCTATGTGTCCATCATGTTACTAAGACTATTCTACTAGGCTTTCCTCTAGTCTCTCTCAGAAGTGCCAACAAAATGATCTCACGCTTTCCCACTAAAAGGCACATGTTATTCTTTCTAAACTCATTCTTTACTTAACACTTTTTATTACTTCACTCCATAAATTATTATCTGCCCACATTAGGACACTGAAAGACTAAGAGAAAAAATCTGAGTGGGAGACAGGTATTTCTATCAGTGCCTCCTTGCAGTGGACCAATCATAGGCTTCTAAATACAAAAGGTAAATTAGGCAATCATAATCATATTTGCGGAGTACTATTGTTTGCAGAACATTAAATGTTCAAAATGAAATGCCATTTTGAAATATCTATTGTTAAGTTTGAGATTAAATTTCGACAATGATAAATTAACTTTTCCCCTCATAATAAAGTATTCTAGTTATTAGGCTATTATTTAAACCAGTCTTAGTACATAACATTTTACTGGTCAGAAAGGATTAATGCTCATAAGGCGATTATCCAACTCTAGTGATAATTAGCAAACCAGGGGAATAAGATTTCTATTTAAGGTATAATTTATTCTATTTCACTTGATTCTAGGGGTCATTCAAGTAGCTTTTTATGTATCTACGAGTTAGTCTACTAGCTTTAGTCACTAAATTTCTCTACCATGCATTCTGCACATTTCTTTTTTTTCTTTAGCTATTTCTTGTTGATTTGGTTTCTCATAAGCCATTAAGCAGAACTGCATAGTATAAACCTGTCACAATTTTGGGCTATACGTTATGCAGAGAGTTTCTAAAGAATTTCTCATAAAAATACTTATTTCAACCTGTGCTTTCAACAAGAGATATCACCCTTCATCTCCAGTGGCAAAATTATTTGAAGCTGATGAGTCATATAATAGTTCTCAACTCCCCAAAGCACCTTTATTATGGGAAACTACTTCTGTACTGTCATTTAGTTTGTGAAATATGAAATGCCACTATGTGTTTTTTTTTTCTCCAAATACCTAAGAGAAGAAAATATAGATGCCAATTGCTCACTAGATAGGAATCTTAAAAGGTTGAACCTACACCTTTCATGCTAGATTTTTCAAGTGCTCTCGCTTGAATTTAAAGCATGCAACTGTCTGTTAATATTGTGCTATTACCTTCAAAAACATGCTTATTAGGAATTAAATATAGTTTTAAAATTTTTCTTCTATCTCTTTAATTTATAAACTGAATCTCACAGAAAGCAACTAAAATAATAGGACATAGGGAAAAAAGATCCTGATAATTGTGGCAATATAAGCCTTATTTGGTTACTAATAGAAGGACAGTGTGGAAACTTGATAAATTTTCCCATTTACTCAAGACCCACACTTGTGACAGGAAGGTGTTAAATAAACATAATGAAATAAGAGAGAAACAAATTAAAGATGAATAAACAGATCATTCTATACATGGTGTAATATAATTTAAAATCTGTTATACTATCCATTTTTGTATGTCAAAAACAGATAATATGACAGGTTAGAATGTTACTATCAGGATTCCATAAGGTTATTAATGTTGTGTTGATGTAAGAGGTGGAAAAAAATTTTAAAGTACAAAAGCAAACACCAATATTGTTTAAAATTGATGTTTGCTTTTATACTTTAATAGACACTAAAACTTTTCTTACTATATTAATGCATTTCTTATGTTTAATCAACACTTGGCCCAAGATTTGTGTTGATGTAAGAGGTGGCCAAAAAAAATTTTAAAGCCTCAATATGAACATTTAATAACTTAATGAAATAATAGTTCTGATAAGGGCAGTGTATTAGTCAGTTCTCATGCTGCTGTGAAGAAATACCCTAAACTGGGTAATTTATAAAGAAAAGAGGTTAAATTGACTCACAGTTAGGGCTCAAGAAATTTACAATCAGGGCAGAAAGTGAAAAGGAAGTAAGGCACATTCTACATAGCAGTGGGAGAGAGAGAGAGAGAGAAGACTGAGAGGACTGCAAAAACACTTTTAAATCACTAGATCTTATAAGAATTCACTCACTATCACAAGAACAGCATGGGGGAAACCGCCTCCATGATTCAAGTACCTCCCACCAGATCCCTCCCATGACACATGGGGATTATGGGGATTACAATTAAAGATGAGATTTGAGTGGGAACGCACACAAATCATGTCAGGCAGTTAAGAGAGAGAGAAGGAGAAATACAGAAGGCTCAGTTTGAAGAGATGGTATTGAGGAGTGATTTGCAAAATTGAGTAGTAGCTGTAATGTCACATGAGGTAGTGGTAGCTCGGCAAGAAAATAACACTAAAGTAGTCATATTGTTTCATTAAGTGTAATTTTTCTTTGCCACTTGGTATAATTCAGAAAAGATTTGGAATAATTTCCAATGACTTTGGATGATTAACAGAATTATTAACTAAATTTAACGTTGTGCTGATCTTGTCTGCTAGTCGGATTAACTTTATGACCACTACATATATTACTTATCACAAATCCCTTTTAGAATGATGAGAAGATGTACAAAAAATAGATAGTATGACAGATTAGAATGTTATTATCAGGATTCTATAAGGTTATTAAAATCTCATGCCTCTGTGAATCTAGACACAGAGTTAAAAACAATACTATTTTATTCCAGAAAATGAATTGCGATTCTTTCAATAAGAGACAAAGAGACCAAAAATTAGATACTTGTGGAACAAAAAAAATACTTTCTTTAACTTTTAATAGCTCAGAATAATTTAAAATCTGCAATTTTGATTCTGTCTAAAAATATGTAATACTTTTTCTAGGATTCATAGATAAAGTTTTATTTTGATTTGTTTGCTTGATTTTGCTTTTTCTTTAGTGATATGTTCAAAGTGGATTCACTATTAATTGCTTTTGTAAAGAAATATCTACTCAAATCTTTAAGTGTAAGTTATGCTTTGATGCTTTTTAAAATAACCAAGTAGAAAATTTGATACAATTCTCATCAATTAATATATATTATACCAAAGTAACAGGCAATCCTGTAATTTCAGTGGCTTACACTAACAGATATTTATATTTTGCTCATGCCACGAGTCCCTCACAGATGATTAGTTGGGGCAGAAGGTGGGGATGTTCTCCTTGTAGTCACTCAGGAACCCATGCTGATGTAGTTTTCACCGTGGCACATTCATCCATGATTACCAAGGCAAAGAAGTGAGACATCGTGAATTTTGCATCTTAGCACTCCTAATTCTATGTAAATGTGGTTGTAATCATTCATATTTTATTGTCCGAAACAAGTCAAATGGCAACGCTTAGACTGAAAGGGGCTGGTAGTTGAAAACCTGTATAATACCTGGATGTGGGCAAAAACAGGAATATTTGGTGAGCTATGTGAATTATTTACATATCCTTTAAAAAGATTTCTACATAACTGTGTAATAGCCTATAAAGCTACAAGTCAATAAAAACAATAAAATGAAAGAGGTCAGGGAGAGGGCAAGATGGCCGACTAGACTCAGCCAGGTGGTGCAGCTGCCATTGAGGAACTAAGATGACAACACTCGTACCAGATCTTCAGAGAGGAGGCACCGAGAGTGGAGGAAGGGAAGGCACAGAAGTCTGGTTGTAAGGAGAGGAAGCTGGGAACCCTGCAGAGGGATACCGTGCAATGAGACTGGTTCCAGACTCCCAGTGACTCTGGGGGAGGGGTAAGTTTGAACTAACAAAAAATAACCCACTTTTGCCATGGGACTCCAAAATGCCAGCAGGAGAAGACCCCTCGACCACCACAAACACTTGAGTTGGCAAGGGAGAGCTGCTTAGAGAAGTGACAGAGGCCTCAAGTCAGCTGATATGGAATCCAGAGGGTTTGGTGCCAGAGTATCCGTAGCAGAGCACAGCCAGGGAAGGCCATTCTCCTAGGCTCCACTTGCTCCCATAGGGGACTTCAGCCATAAGAAATCTGTGGACCTGAACTCTGAAGGGTGGTCTTTTGCATCAGATGTGGTGAGTTTGACCTGAACAACTGCTGGTCTATGGCCTCTCTGGGGTGCCAGCCTGGCCACATCACCTTGCAGGGCAGCCTCAGGTGCCTTGGAGGCATGTATCATAGCTCCTGCACCAGTGAATGTGCCTAACCAGAAGAGAGCTCTAGCAGGGTAGCCCCCATGGCCACACACCAACATACCTACTGCCTCCCATACTGCAGCTTACCTCTGCCCACAGCAACCCTCCACATTGTTTTGTCAGCGCATGAGGGTAAGTTGGTGGGTTTTGCCTTCCTTGCCATACCAGCACATGTGTGTGAATACACCCTGCCCTATCACAGCTGTGGTGGGAGTGCAGTTCACCCCATCCCCCAACAAGACCACCATTGTGTTGCTGTCAGATCCACAAAGCCAGCCAGCCCCAACCCTGCCAGCACCCTGCCCTTGCACCAACACTGCCATGGGAGTGAAACTAGGCACAGACAACAGTGGACCCTCCCCTGCCGTTAGCAACCACTCCTGCCTGTGGTGCACAAAGAGGATGCACAGACCTGTGCCCTTCAGCTCCCTGGCCCCATGCTAACACTACTACTAGCAAAACGCACATACTATTTTCAGCAAGGGCCCCCACCCCCAAAGCCATATTTCCTCCACCACTGTAGTAAAATCTCACCTGGAAGCAGGCACCCTGGCATCCACTAGGATCTGTAGCAGCCAACGAGTATGCACCCTCCTGCACTGCTGCGGCTGCTGCCCATACTTATGAAAAAGGAAGGATTCAACTGCCACCCACTACAAGATGCTTGTCACTAAACTCACTGGAGTTTATATGGTCTCCACAGTTAGAGCATGCAATCTAGGAGTTGGGAGCTGAGGTGTTGGCCCCCTAAAGTATTCCAGAAATCCAGCCAATTGGCTGAATTCACCTTATAGCACAGTTAAACCATTGAGGTCATCAAATAGGATAAACAATGACAACAACAACAACGACAAACAGCAACTTCAAAGATTGAAGAATCATCGGTCCATAAAGATCAGAAAGGGCCGGGCACGGTGGTGGCTCATGCCTGTAATCCCAGCACTTCGGGAGGCCAAGGCAGGCGGATCACAAGGTCAAGAGATCGAGACCATCCCTGCCAATATAGTGAAACACTGTCTCTACTAAAACATAAAAATTAGCTGGGTTTGGTGGCATGTGTCTGTAGTGCCAGCTACTTGGAAGGCTGAGGCAGGAGAATTGCTTGAATCCAGGAGGCAGAGGTTGCAGTGAGCCAAGATCATGCCACTGCACTCCAGCCTGGTGCCTGATGACACAGCAAGACTCTGTCTCAAAAAAAAAAAAAAAATCAGAAAGAACCAACACAAGAACTTGAACAACTCAAAAAGTCAGAGTGCCTTCCTTCCTCCAAACAACTACATCACCTTTCCAGCAAGGGTTCTCGACCAGACTAAGAAGGCTGAAATAACAGAAATAGAATTCAGTATATGGATAGAAATAAAGATCACTGAGATGCAACAGTATGTTGAAACTCAATCTCAGATAGCTAAGAATCACAATGAAATGATCCAAGAGTTGCCAGACAAAATAGCCACTATAGAAAATAACATAACTGACCTGATAGAGTTGAAAAATACACTATAAGTATTTTATAATGTATAAACTTATGTATGAACTTAGGAAGCAATCTTAAGTATTAACAGCAGAAATACTTTCTGCTGTTTTCCTTCAAGCTCTGAGGAAAGAATCTCAGAGCTTGAAGACTGGATGTCTGGAAAACAAAAGTCAGCTAAGAATACATAAAATAGAATGAAAAGGAATAAACAAAATCTCTGAGAAATATGGTATTATGTAAACAGACCAAATCTATGAATCACTGGTGTCCCTGAAAAGGGAGAGTGTAAGCAACTTGGAAAACACATTTCAGGATATCACCATGAGAACTTCCCTAATCTAGTAGAGAGGAAAACATTCTAATTCAGGAAATGCAGAGAACTCCAGTAAGATGCTTAACAAGATCTTCCCCAACACATACAGTCATCAGATTGTCCATGGTCAAAATAAAACAAACAAAACAAAACAAAAAATTTGAAGGCAGCTATAGAGAAAGGTCAGGTCACCTACAAAAGGGGGCCCATCAGTCTAACTGAGCCTCTCAACAGAAACTCTATAAACCAGAAGACATTGAGAGACAAAATTCAACATTCTTAAGGAAAAGAAATTCTAACACGGAATTTTATATCTGGTCAAACTAAAATTCAGAAGCAAAGTAGAAATAGCATCCTTTTAAGACAAACAAGGCAATTCATTACCACCAGAGCTACTTACTAGAGCTCCTGAAGGAAACACTAAATGTGGAAAGGAAAGATCATTGCCAGCCACTATATAAATTCACTTAAGTACACAACTCAGTGACACTATAAAGGAACCACCCAAAGAAGTCTGTATAATAATTACCTAACATCATGATGACAGTATCAAATCTACACATATCAATACTAACCTTAAATGTAAGTGGGCTAAATGACCCAATGAAAAGATACAGAGTAACAAGCTGGAAAAAGAACCAAAACCCAATGCAGGAGAACCTAGATGTATAAAGCAAGTTCTTAGAGACCTTCAAAGAGACTCAGATCCCCACACAATAATAGTGGGAGACTTCAACACCCCACTGATAGCATTAGATAGATAATAAAGGCAGAAAATTAACAAAGATATCCTGGACCTGAATTCAGCACTGGATCAAATGAACCTAATAGAGTTCACTTACATCCTACCTTATAGAACTCTTCACCCAAACAAAAGAGAATATACATTCTTATCATTGCCACATTACATACACTCTAAAAATCAATCACACAACAGAAAATAAAATAATCTTCAGTAAATACAAAAGAATAAAGATCATAACAACCACTCTCTTGGACCACAGCACAATAAAACTAGAAATCAAGACTAAGAAATTCACCCAAAACCATACAAGTACATGGAAATTAAATAACCTTCTCCTGATCAACTTTTGGGTAAATAATGAAATTAAGGCAGAAATCAAGAAGTTCTTTGAAAATGAGAACAACTATATAAGATACTAGAATCTCTAAGATACAGCTATGGCAGACATAAGAGGGAAATGTATAGCACTAAATGCCCACATCAAACAGTTAGAAAGGTCTGTTTAACAACCTAACATCACAACTGAGAGAACTAGAGAACCAAGAACAAAACCAAATCCCAAAGCTAACAGAAGACAAAAAACAACCCAAATCAGAGATTAACAGAGTAAAATTGAAACATAAAAAAATACAAAAGACTAATGAATGTAAGAGTTGGTTTTTTGAAACAATAAATAATACAGATAGACCAATAGCTAGACTAATAGTGAAAAAACAGATAAGATTTAAATAACCCCAATCAGAATTGGCAATATGGATGTTACTGCCGACCCCACAGAAAACTACATAAAAAAAAAAAAAAAAAAAAAGCTTTTAGAGACTACTAAGAACACCTCTATGCACACAAACTAGAATCTAGAATTGGATAAATTCCTGGAAAACTACAACGGCCTACCCCAGGATTAAACCAGGAAGAAATTGACTCCCTGAACAGACCAATGATGACTTCCAAAATTGAAGCAGTAATAAAAAAACCTACAAATCAGAAAAAGATCAGGACTACACAGCCAAATTCTACCAGATGTACAGAGAAGAGTTGGTACTATTTCTACTGAAACTATCCAAAAAGTTAAGCAGGAAGGACTCCTCTCTAACTTGTTCTATGAGGCCAGCATTATCAAACCAAAGTCTGGAAAAAATGCAGCCAAAAAATAAAATATCATGCCAATACCCTGATGAACATGAATGTAAAACTCTCAACAAAATACTAGCCAATTGAATCCAGCAGCACATCAAAAAGCTAACCTGCCACAATCAAGTAGGCTTTATCTCTGGGATGCATGGTTGGTTCAGCATACACACATCAATAAATGTGATTCATCAATAAACAGAACTGCAGACAAAAACCACATTAATTATCTCAATTGAGAAAAAAGCTTTTGATAAAATTCAACACCCATTCATATTAAAAACTCCCAAGAAACTAGGTACTGAAGGAACATACCTCAAAATACTAAAGCCATCTATCAAAACAAAAACTGCAATCAATATTATACTGAATGGGCAAAAGCTGGAAGCATTTCCCTTACAAAGTAGCACAAGACAAGGATACCTTCTCTCACTACTCCTATTCAACACAGTATTGGAAATCCTAGCCAGAACAATCAGGCAAGAGAAAGGTAAAAAGGGCACCCAAACAAGAACAGACAATGTTAAACTATCCCTGCTTGCAGATGACATGAATCTATATCTAGAAAACCCTATAGTCTCATCCCAAAAGGTCCTTAAACTGATAAACAACTTCAGCAAAGTCTCAGGATACAGAATCAACACACAAAAATTAATAACATTCTTATACACCAACAAAAGTCAAGCCAAGAGCCAAATTAGATATGCAATCCCATTCACAACTGCCACAAAAAGAATAAAATACCTAGGAATACAGCAAACCAGGGAGGTAAAAGATCCCTACAAGGAGAACTACAAAACGGTGTTCAAAGAAATCAGAGATGACACAAACATGAAAGAACATCCCATTATCATGAATGGGAAGAATCAATGCCGTTAAAAAGGTCATATTGCCCAAGACAATTTATAGATTTAATGTCATTCCTATTGAACAATCAGTGGCATTTTTTATAGAACTAGAAAAGCATATTTCAAAATTTGTATGAAACCAGAAAAGAGTCCATATAGCCGAGGCAATCGTAAGCAAAAAGAACAAAGCTCTAGGTATCACACTACCTGACTTTAAGCTATATTACTGGCAGTAAGCAAAACAGCATGGTGCTGGTAAACACACATACACAGACCCACCCACCATGGAATAGAATAGAGAACCCAGAAACAAGGCTGCCCACCTACAACTAAATGATTTTCAACAAAGCTGACAAAAACAAGCAACTGGGAAAGGACTTCCTATTCAACAAATTGTGCTGTGGTAACTGGCTAGCCATATTCAGAAGATTGAAACTGGACCCCTTTCTTCACCACATACAACATTAACTCAAGATGTATAAAAGACTTAAATGTAAATTCTAAAACTATAAAAACCCTGGAAGACAACTTGCCTGTGCCACTCTGGACATAGAAAAAGGCAAAGATTTTACGACAAAGATGCCAAAAGCAATCGCAACAAAAGCAAGAATTGAAAATGGGATCTAATTAAACTAAATGCCCACCAATGGTAGACTAGATAAAGAAAACCTGGTACATTCAGTGACATTGAAGATGTTCAAATCCATGCAGTATATGTGGGATCCTTTGAGCACTGTTATTTAGGTGTTACTAATTGTCCTATGGAAGAGAAAGAGGAGGAATTCTTAAATGACATTTAAAATTTTTTCATTTGAATGCTATGTAGTGATAAAAAAGAAGACATGTTCTTTGCTAGAACATGAATCAAGCTGGAAGCCGTTATTTTTAGGAAACTAACATGGGCACAGAAATTCAAATACCTCATGGTCTCACTTATAAGTGGGAGCTAAATGATTGGAACACATGCACATAGAGTACACTGCAGAATATCAAGCAGTGACAATGGGAGGAGGGGAAGGATTAGGAAGAATAATGAATGGATACTAGGCTCAATGCCTAAATGATGAAACTATTTGTACAGTAAACTCCTATGATATAATTTACCTATAAAACAAAGCTGCACATGTACCACTGAACTTAAAAGTTAAAAAGAAATCATCCGAATTTCAGTAAAAAAGAAATTTCAGAAATTTGAATAGCATGAAAAATAGGTGGAAATGACAAAATTTCAAACGATATTTTAAAATTCCTCCTCTTTCTCTTTCTTAGGGAAATTAATAACACCTAAAGGATGGTGCTCAGAGGATCTCACCTATGCCTGTGGATTTGAACATTTGCAATGTTACTGTTAAAGTTTCAGGTCACTAAAATTTGGCTTAATAATTGATGTTTACTTGAGAATACATATGACATCATAATTCAAACCAAATTTTACCTAGTGATGTATAACTAAATTAGCATTTCATTTTATTTTGTATTCTCGCCTGTGTTTTTCTCTCTTTTTTGTTTTTTTTCAGGAATGTCACAAATTTCTTAGCAGGGACCTGTTTTCATTCCTATTTCATATCTATTCCTATGAAGCCCTGGAGATATTTTTGGAAGCATCTTATGGATTCTCTTCTTTTCCTTCAGACTTTTCTTTTTGTCATATTTATTTACTCCAGATTTTATTACACTATTATGTCCATGTGACCTTATAAGCAATATTTACCCATTCTCTCCTGATTCTCTTGTTAAATATTCTATTAATATTTTCCTCCCACAAAGATCTTGCATATTCCATCTACTCCATGTTGCTATTGATGATGACTGCCATTATTCTATTTCTTTATTTTCATGTTCTTATCTGTGCCTTGGCTTCTAATGTTTGCATTAATTGAAAAATTCTGTAGTAGAAAGGGTGCATCTAGAATTCTCTTTCTTGTATTATTTCCTGCACTGACAAAGTAATTATGTACTTGCTGTCAATGAAAGGGCCAATTTCCCAAAAGTGCCACCATGAGAATTATTTCCTAGATGATGAAACAATCACCATGGCACAATATACATTATATACATTAGTTCTTTCCATATGTTATGGGAAGAAGTCCTGGACATCAGCTGGAAGTGTCTTGAATGAGTCTTTATAGAAAACCTAAGACATATTTAACACCTAACTAAACATTCAATGTGTTTAGAAATTTATTCTTCTGCCAGAGTTAATTAAACAGAGGAGAGATACCTGTGTAAAGGACATCAATCCTGATAACCATGGTTTTCTTGTGCTGCCTAAGCATAGACAAATGATAGTCTAGTGAAGAATCTAAATAACTTGTTGTCCAACTGAAGGGAAAGCAAACAAAATGACAAGTTATTTCATCTACATATGGAAAAACAGAAGTCAGAGAGTCAGCTGAGTTATATGGTGAAAGAGTTGGAGAATAGCTCAATGATCCATGGAGCCAACATGTTCACTATTCATTGAGTAAAGAAAAACAAGACTTATAGTTAAAAATAATGTAGAAATTTCGTTCCTAGCTGTATTAGTGTATATGACTGGCATATCCATGTACCGCAAAGAGAATGGCTTAAAAAATAGACATTGATTGGCTTATGGGTCTGGAAACTAGAAGGTCGAGATAAAGATGCCAGCATGTTTGATTCCTTCTGATGGATGTCAGAAAGAAATTTGACCCATGGCTCTCTCTTACCTCCCGTTGGTTGGCTAGCAATTTTTGGAGTTCCTTGGCTTCTGCTGCATCACCCCAATCTCTGCTTTCATGTTAATATGACATTATCCCTACATGCATGTCTATGTCTCTGTGTCTAAGTTGCCTTTTTTTGGAAGGACATCAATCATATTAGGGGTTTGCCCTATTTCATTATGACTGCATCTTAACTAATCAGATCTGCAATGATTCTATTTCCAAATTAGGTCAAATTCTAAGGTACCGAGGGTTAGAACATCATTCTTATACACCAATAACAGACTAAGAGAGCACCAAATCAAGAATGAACTGCCATTCACAATTGCTACAAAGAGAATAAAATACCTAGGAATACAACTAATAAAGGATGTAAAGGACCTCTTCAAGGAGAACTACAAATCACTGCTCAAGGAAATAAGAGAAGACGCAAACAGATGGAAAAACATTCCATGCTGATGGTTAGGAAGAATCAATATTGTGAAAATGGCCATTCTGTCCAAAGGAATTTATAGATTCAACACTATCCCTATCAAGCTACTTATGAGTCTCTTCACAGAACTGGAAAAGACCACCTTAAATTTCATATGGAACCAAAAGAGAGCCCTCATAGCCAAGACAATCCTAAGAAAAAAGAACAAAGCTGGAGGCATCATGTTACCTGACTTCAGACTATACTACAAGGCTACAGTAAGGAAAACAGCATGGTACTGGTACCTAAACAGAGATATAGACCAATGGAACAGAACAGAGACTTTGGAGTCAAAACCACACATATACAACCATCTGATCTTTGACAAACCTGACAGTAACAAGCAATGGGGAAAGGATTACCTGTTTAATAAATGCTGTTGGCATAACTGGCTAGCCATGTGCACAAAACAGAAACTGGACCCCTTCCTGACACCTTACACTACAATTAACTCCAGATGGATTAAAGTCTTAAACATAAGACCTGACACCATGAAAACCTTAGAAGAAGACCTAAGCAAAATCATTCAGGACATAGGCATAGGCAAGGACTTCATGACTAAAACACCAAAAGCATTGGCAACAAAAGCCAAAATAGACAAATGGGATCTAATTAAACTCCAGAGCTTCTGTACAGCAAAAGAAGCAATCATTGGAGTGAACCGTCAACCAACAGAATGGGAAAAAATTTTTAAGATACCATCTCATGCCAGTTAGAATGACGATCGTTAAAAAATCCGGAGACAACAGATGCTGGAGAGGATGTGGAGAAATAAGAACACTTTTACACTGTTGATGGGAGTGTAAATTAGTTCAATAATTGTGAAAGAAAATGTGGAGATTCCTCAAGGATTTAGAAATAGAAATTTCCTTTGGCCCAGCAATCCCATTACTGGGTATATATCCAAAGGATTATAAATCATCCTATTATAAAGACACATGCACATGTATGTTCATTGTGGCAATGTTTACAATAGCAAAGACCTGGAACCAACCCAAATACCCATCAATGATATACTGGACAAGGAAAATGTGGCACATATACACCATGAAATATATATTATGAAGCTTAATATGAACTTTGTGGGGATGCAATTTACTCATCTAATGACAGTACCTCTATTTTAGAGAACATTTTAAATCAGGAGTACCAGACATGGTGTCTCACTCCTGCAATCTCAGCATTTTGGAAGCCAAGGCGGGTGGATCACTTGGGGTTAGAAGTTCGAGACTAGCCTGTCTAACATGGTGAAACCACGTCTCTACTAAAAATACAAAAATTAGCTGAGTGTCATGGCGCACACCTGTAATACCAGCTATTCAGGAGGCTGAGGCAGGATAATTGCTTGAACCTGAGAGGTGTAGGTTGCAGTGACCCGAGACACGCCTTCACACTCCAGTCTGGGTGACAGACTGAGACTCTATCTCAAAAAAAGGTACATAAATACATAGATAAATTAGGAGTTAGACTCATTTCAAAAAACTAGTCATTATTAGAATTAGATGAGGGACCTTTAGAAGTACATATCACCGTGCTGCACTCTCAGAAATTGTGGTTTGGGTGGTCATCAGTGGGAGTTGAGTGTGGATATATTTTTTAAATTCCCTGAATTATTCTTTTTTTTAAAAAAAAGAATAAAAGAGAGAAAGAAAGAGGAAGAGATTTTAGAAAAAGAGAGAAAAGGAGAAAGAAAGAAACAGCAAAAGGAAGAAAAAAAAGAATGAAAGAGAGAAAGAAAAAGGAAGAGAAAGAG
>PVKP010036356.1:0-22530 GCA_004027715.1 Plecturocebus donacophilus | reverse complement strand
GCATTCTGATTTCGGGTGTTCTCAGCCTTTTTGCACTGGTTTCTTCCCATTTTTGTGGATTTATCCACCTGTCGTCTTTGTAATTGCCGACTTTCAGATTGGGTCTCTGAGTGGACGTCCGGCTTGTTGGTGATGAAGTTTTTTCTGTTTCTTAGTTTTCCTTCGGGGGGCGCTCCTTCCCCCCAGAGCTGGGCCTTCCCGGGTTCAGCTGTGCTGGCTCTCTCCTCAGCGCTTCCAATTGCTGTTCTCCTTGTGGGGATGGGACCTGCGGAGTCCGACTAAAAGGGCACCACCCAATCCCGCACACTCTGCACCGAGAAGCGCCGCGCCGGCCAAAAGAGTCACGCTGGCGACCCGGGTGGCTCCCTCGCCGGGAATCTCGCAGTCCGTGGGCATCAAATATTCGTCTGCAACTGCGGCGTCCACTCGCTCTCTGCGCCCTCACCGCGAGCCACAATCCTGAGCTGCTGCTACGCGGCCATCTTGGATCTCTCTCCGCCTGGTGATGAAGTTTTTCTGTTTCTTAGTTTTCCTTTGGCGGACGCCCATTCCCCACAGAGCCAGACCTTCCCAGGTTCACTGTGCTTGCTGTGAAACTCTTAGTCCTCAGCGCTTCCAATTGCTGTTTACCTTGTGGGGATGGGACCAGCCGAGCCCGTCCGTCCCGTATACTCCGCACTGGGAAGCGCCGCGCCGGGCGGCGGCAAAAGAGCCGCGCCCGCCAAAAGGGTCGCGCTGGCCAAAAGAGTCGCGCTGGTGACCCGTGTGGCTTCTCTGCCGGGAATTTTCCGGTCTGTGGGCAACAAAAATTCGTCGGAAAGTGCAGCATCCACTCGTTCTCTGCGCTTTCACTGGGAGCTACATTCCTGAGCTGTTGCTAATCGGCCATCTTGGATCTCTCTCCCCCTCACTGCAGTCTTGAACTCCTAGGCTCAAGCGATCAGAGTAGCTGGGACTATAGCCACACACCACCATGGCTGGCTAATTATCTTGTGTTTTGTAGAGATAGTGTCTTGCTTTCTTGCCCAGGCTGGTCTTGAACTTGAACTCCTAGGCTCAAGCAGTCCTCCTACCTCAGCCTCCCAGAGTGCTGGGATTATAGGCATAAGCCATTGTGCTCAGCCCCTTGCCACATTCAAATTGAGAGCTTCTGTCCTTTTAGATTTAATACTTCAAGTATCTAAGAAGCCACTAAACTGCCCAACAATGAGCTAAGTGTATTCTAAGAAGTGTAAGAGAGGTTCAAGGCCCAGTCATCCATGTAATTGATTAGGACATTTGGGTCCTTGAGCAAGTTATTTAGCTGCTCTGAGCCTCATTTCCCCAGTTGTAAAATGGGCATAATCACCCTTACCTTGCCTACTTCAATGAGTTATTGTGAAAATCAAATGTGATAATGACTGGGAAAGTGCTTTTTAACCTGCTAAGCTCTACAAATATTTAAAGCAACCATAAGATGATTATCATTGTTAGTCTAAAAATCTCAGGAAGCCCTTTAGTTTTCTCAGCATCTACAGTTCATGTGTTTTCTGCAAAGATTAGATTTTGCCCATTGGTCTGAACACCCATGTGTAGACTCCCCTCCAAAAACAGATCTTCATTCATGAAGGACCTGGTGTAATAAGGTCTCTTTTTGCCAGGCTGCCATCTACAGTGTTCCTAGTTAATGGCTTTCTCAAAGCCCTACTTGTAAGCCATTTGGGAAGCTGGCCACTCCCAGTGCTTCAGCTGGGGCAGATCCCTGAGAAACTTTGCAGGCTCTGGCCAGGTGTCCCCGGTTAATATATGATGACTAAGCATGTTGAGCATCTGCCCCCTCTCCACCATGTTCCCACTGTTACCTGCACAGAAACACACATGCACACACACATATCTGCTATTGGAAACAAAATTCGAACATAGAAAAAGCAACTCCCAGCAAGAAACAGCCATCTCAGAGACATCTGCATTAACATTCCTCATCCTTACTTGTCCTTCCTGGACCTTTTCTTGCTCCAGCCTACATTTCTCTGTGGGTGCAGCCAGGATGTTCTAGTGAACCTAATGCCTTTATAACTGCAAGTCTCAGAACAAAAAGATGATCTTGTCTCAAGCTGGGCTAAAGACAGGGCAAAATGATGAATAAAGACAGTGGAAATAGACTATAGAAGATAGAAACATTCCTCATTGCTAAATGGGAGTAAGAGGGGCCTGAGCTGGTTGGTGGTGGGCTGGGGAGTAGAGTTCAGGAAACACATCTTGGGTTTAGGGCTTAAACTAACTATATTAGTCTGTTCTCATGCTGCTAATAAAGGCATACAAGAGACTGGGTAATTTTTAAAGGAAAGAGGTTTAATGGACTCACAGTTCCACATGGCTGGGGAAGACTCACAATCATGGCAGAATAAAAAGGAAGAGCAAAGGTATATCTTACACGGCAGTGGGCAAGAGAGAATGAGAGTCACGAGAAAGGGGAAACCCCTTATAAAACCATCAGATCTCATGAGACGTATTCACTACCACAAGAACAGTATGGGGGAAACAACCCCCGTGATTCAATTACCTCCCACAGAGTCCCTCCTATGAGGGAGTTATGGGAGCTAGAATTCTAGATGAGATTTGGGTGAGGACACAGCCAACCCATATCACCAATATTAAAAGCAAATGGCTACTTATTGCCCTTGGTAAACAGATATTTCTTATAGAAATGCTTCCCTTCAAGAAACTCTCAGTCTCTCAGATATCAGTGTCGGGACTGCAAAGAGAAAACCTGCCACTTGTTGCTTGGCAGGGGGTGACTGGTCCCTTTGCCATTCCTCTGTTGTCATCTCCAAGTACTATGGGGAAAAACAGTGGTCTGCCCCTGGGTGGTCACTTCCAACCAGCAGTACTGTGGAGGAAGCCTTTACAATTTCACAGCTGTGAGCCCCATTTAGGGTAATATTATTAGTATTATTTAGTATCATTGGATTATAACTTATTATTTTAGCAATCTGTGGCATATATTAGTCACCTTATAATCTGAAAGCAAAATAACGATGACCTCAAGTAAAATAGCAGTTAGGAAATATTTTCATAAGCCAATAATTTTTATTCTTTTTTTTTTTTTTTGGTACTGGGTCAAGTGTAACCTTACACTTCTACTCCTAACAAGCTTGTGCACATAGGAAAGGTGAAGGACACTGCAACAGCGTAAGTGTTCTTCTAAAGTGTCAAGTCAAACCTTCATAAACAGGCTGGTAGTCATTTTGTATTAATAAATTCATTAATAGAGTGGTCTGGTGAAAAGGGCCACTGGAACTTTATGATAGGCCTTGTATCATGAGTGACAACTGCAAAATATTAATGATTTAGAAAAAATAATGTTGCCTGCTGAAAAATGAATAGAAAGCTTGTAGGGAAATGAAATGTCCTGGATTTTTTTTCTTTCTTTTTTTTTAATGGAAAAGTTGTTGAGTCCTGTGCAGAGCATGGAATACATTACATACAGTAATACATCTATTTATACAACCCTGTTGATAACAAGTCCAGAAATAAATTATGGCAGTTTTAACAAAACGTGTTTTATAGTTTGAGTAACCCAGTTCCACTTCCTTTGTGCTCTTTGGAAACGCACCATTCAGATCTTTGTCACATAAGTTGTCGACTGCTTCCTGCTAAGTAATCTACCCCTAGAACTCTCAGGCAAGATCTTACAGTGACTCTCTCTAAACTTATTTCTTGGGATATCAGTCCCTCCAACATGTAACCTCAGTGCCAGGGACCCCATGTCATCCACTAGTAGGTAGATCCCATCTGTTGGGCAAATGGGACACCTTCTTACCCTTAGACTGTTGAAGTTTGAGATGTAAAGGGAAGAGCATCACTTCTACAGAGTTAAGCAAACTGGGTCCCAGTTCTGTGTCTGCCGCTTCCCAATGTTATGGCGTTGGACAAAGTCACTCAGTTCCTCTGAGCCCCAGTTTTCTCACTTGCAAAACTGATGATAAAATATTTCCTGACCTACCCACCTCATAAGTTGTTGAATGAAACACATGAGATAATGGGTATAACATACTTTACATAACTCTATATAACATATGTACTTTAAAGCATCATACCCATTTAGGGTAATATTAATATTGTTCAGGGTTATAATCTAAATTATAATTTTAGCTAAAGGCTTTTGGCAAATAAAACTAAGTTCCAAATGTCTAGCCAACAATTTTCATTACAAATGTGCTACTGTTATATACTGTTGGTGGCAATATACACTAGTATAGCCACTATAAAGAACAATGTGGTGATTCCTCAAAAAACTACAAATAGAACAACTGTATGATCCAGCAATCCCACTACTGGGCATTTACTCAGAGGAAAGGAAATCAGTATATTGAAGGGATATCTGCACTCCCATGTTTAGGGCAACACTATTCACAATGGCCAAAATATGGAATCAACCTTGGTTTCCAACAATAGCTGAATGCATAAAGAAAATATGGTGTATATATACACTATGGAATACTATTCAGCCATAAAAAAGAAAGAAATCCTGTCATTCCAGGCAATGTAAATGGAACTGGAGGACATTGTGTTAAGTGAAATAAGCTGGTAACAAAAAGTTAAACGCCACATGTTCTCATTCATATATGGGAACTAAAAAAGTTGATCTCATAGAAGTAAAAAGTAGAACAGAGGTGGGGTAGGGAGAGATATGTCAAAGGACACAAAATTGCAGCTTGATAAGAGGACTAAGTCTGGTGTTCTAGAACCACTGTACAATGACTATAGTTAACAATAATACAGAGTTTCTAATAGCCGGAAGGAGATTATTGAATGTTCCCAGCATAAAGAAATGATACATGTTTGAGGTGATGGATATGCTAATTACCCTGATCTGATCAGTATACAGTATATGTATCAAAACATCACTATATACCCCATAAATATGTACAATGATTACATGTCAGTTAAAAACAAAGAAGGAATTTGAAAAAAAAAAGATGTTCTCCATCATCTCCATCCCCAAAGGTGGCATTTTAAATTACTCATTAACTTGTTTTTAGCCCAGGGTGGTTTGAAGTGAGAAGGTATTTGAACAATGACAAATATGTCTACTGAGTTGTACAAATACACACATAGTCACAACAGTAGTAGACACCTACATCTTGAAAGAATCACAGCTAGTTATGTTTTGTTTACTTTGGTGCTAGTGGGGCAGTAAGGGCATGGGTAGACAACGAGCTGGGGAGGGTCAAGAAAGGGCCCCTGATTTTTTCCATTCTGTCTCGCTCTGAGCTACAAGCAATCTGCTTTCATGTTTTGATCTTTTCTTTTGGAGATCAAATGTCATAGGGAAGCTGAAGGAAGCAAAGCTCACTATAATAGCACTTTTCACACAGATACAGACCAGGTGGTTCTTGCTAATCAATTGACGAGACAGCCAATCCCAGCTCACCCTAGAGCTTTGTGAAGCTCCTGGGGCTCACAAAGAGGGACTTAGATGTGACCTTTAGCAGTGATACTACCTGCCAGTTGAGTAGGTATACCAAGAAAGAGGCTTTCCCCATGCTTTAATGTTGGCTAGGGAATTACTATAGGTAATCTGGTGATAGATGAGAATGAGAAAAGGTTAAAACTTCCCATAAAGTTATCATAACACAGGATACCTTAGGGAGTTTGTTTCTTATTTGGAAGGACATATTCTGACATTTGCTTTTCTAGATGTCCTGCTCTGTGATACTTTCCCATCTGAGCCATTAGGCTGTAAGGCTTTTTATCAGGAGTAATGCTGTAAAAGGTATACTTGCTGGCAGGTCTTACACAAAAGTATTAGGGATATTGTGAGCAATTTAGTGCCATTATGTTATATTTTCTAATCAATCTTCAAATTAACAAGAAACTGTTGAACAGATGAATTTGACTAAGTGGTGCAACTCATTTTCTCTGGATAGAAGCCATGTTGGCCAGTTTCATGACAGCCTCAACTAAAATGTGGTAATTTAGCCAAGTATTGGTAGAAAGGAAAGGGGTGGAGAGGTTCAACATTCAGCTGGTGGGAAAGTAGAGAAGGATCCAGCAGGAAAGTGGCAAGCCCGAAGCCTCTCACTGAGCTGCCAAATAGAAGTGAAGCAATCCCTGTAGGATAACATCCCCAAGGGATCTGGGAGAGCAGACTTCATGTGCCAGCAAATGGGAAGTGATCCCCTGCAACAAGAAATAGCATAGCAGAAAGAGAGAAATGTGGAGAAGTCTAATTAAACCTGTGCTGTCGTCCAAAGTTTCCATGATAAACAATGATCTCCTAGGGGGTTCAAATCAGAAACGAGGAATAGTGAGCCTGCAGAGTGATTCAGAAGCTGAAAATGTCTTGTGTGAATAGACTTGGTGGCTGCAGTTAGAAATCAGAAATAAAGTGAGGGCTGAGGTCCTGCTCAGAGAGGAGGAGGGATGTGGAGCCAGCCAATGCCCTGCAATCATTGACTTTCCATAAGGTCCATTAAACTGTGCACATGTGCACTCATGTGCTGTCAGATCTCTCCAATTCAGACAGTGCTGTACTCTAGCTTTTTCTAACATGGCAAAAAGAACAAAGATGCAGCCATCACCTACCTTCTTTCTGGTATTTGCCTGTGTCAGGTACAAGGAGATTTCCCATTTGCACTAGTAGAAACCAAGTTACTGGCAAGTTTTTGTGTGGTTAAATTTTCTGAAGAGAAACCTTCTTATCAATATTGCCTGTGTACACATCTGCCTAAAAGATGTTTAATGATTCTTATCATTTCCAAATATACTTACTGAGTTTTTTTAAAGTGGCTTTTAGTCTTTTTTTGTTTTTGTTTTTTCACAATCCTAATGTGAATAGCTGATGGTAAATAAGCTAAGGTGAGAACACAAGCACCAGCACAGACAGAATCTCTTACTTTGTATCTCACTGGTGGACTGAAGCAGTAATATAATTATCAAGTAAATAAAAATGGAATAGAAGGCCAGGCACGGTGGCTCACACCTGTAACCACAGCACTTTGGGAGGCCAAGGTGGGTGGATTGCTTGAGCCTAGGAGTTCAAGACCAGCCTGAGCAACATGGTGAAACCCCATTTCTACGAAAAATCCAAAAATTATCCAGGCATGGTGGCATGCATCTGTTGTCACAGCTACTCGAGAGAGTGAGGCACAAGAATCACTTGAACCTGGGAGGTGGAGGTTGCAGTGAGCCGAGATCGCACCACTGCACTCTAGCCTGGGCAATAGAGTGAGAATCTGTTTTAAAAAGAAAAAGTAGGCTGGGCACAGTGGCTCACGCCTGTAATCCCAGCACTTTGGGAGGCCAAGTCAGGAGGATCACCTGAGGTTGGAGTTCAAGACCATCCTAACTAATATGGAGAAACTCTGTCTCTACTAAAAATACAAAATTATCCGAGTGTGATGGTGCGTACCTGTAGTCCCAACTACTTGAGAGGCTGAGGCAGGAGAATCGCTTAAACCTGGAAGGCAGAGGTTGCTGTGAGCTGAGATCACACCATTGCACTCCAGTCTGGGCAACAAGAGCAAAACTCTGTCAGGAAAGAAAGAGAGAGAGAGAGAGAGAGAGAGAGAGAGAGAGAGAGAGAGAGAGAGAGAGAGAGCGAATAAAGAAAACAAAAAATGGAGTAGAGGCTATTCTACAAATTCAGGTACCTGAGGACAGTCTATGTTAGAGCAGGGGGAAATCTCATGAGCACCTTCAGGATGAGCTTCAGAGGAGAGTGGTTTCTCCAATTAACAGTGAACTCCTTGGAGAGTCAAAAGCAAGTATTTTTCATCCTGTGCATACACTTCCCAGTTCTCAATCACCTATTCTCCTTCCCTCCATGCTGCTCAGTAACTCTCACTTAGTAGGTATTTAGTAAATATTCAGTTATGGACATGTAGTGTTACTTTTCATATTTGCTTCCTTTGGTCCCATATTCGGTAGGGCAACAGTATGCTTCACCTTCACTGCATCTTAAACTAGCTTCTTCAAAGTACCCTTCAACTTTGCTTGAACCCAGGAGGCGGAGGTCGCAGTAAGCTGAGACAGCACCAGCAGCCGTAATTGTGAGCAAAGGGATCTGAGAGACCAGGCACAGTGATTCACGCCTGTAATCCCAGCACTTTGGGAGACTGAAGTTGCTGGATCATGAGTTCCAGAGATCGAGACCATCCTGGCCAACATGGTGAAACCTTGTCTCTACTAAAAATACAAACATACAAAAAGTTAGCTGGGCGTGGTAGTGCACACCTCTAGTCCCAGCTACTTGGGAGGCTGAGGCAGGAGGATTGCTTAAACCTGTCAGGCGGAGGCTGCAGTGAGCCAAGATCATGCCCCTGCACTCCAGCCTAGTGACAGAGCGAGACTTCATCAAAAAAAAAAAAAAAAAAAGAGAAAGAGAGAGAGAGAGAGAGAGAGAGATCTGAGATCCCTGTTCAGTCAACACAGGAGTAAGGTTCAGCTAAGTGAGGGAAGGCACGGTATGTGAGACATAGGGTGTTTGTAGCCTCCTGTGAATCTTGAGAGAGACAGATGGGGAAGATTCTGCACACAGGGATAGTGGGAGGATGGAGGATGGTGAAAAGAAGTAACAGTGTTCAGTCTACATGAGAGAAGAATTAGGAAGATATGAATGTTGTCTTCTAATAGTAAGAGGTCTTGCATATGGAAGAGGAGAGTAGATCTGGAGCCAATGCATGACATTTACAAGGAGACATGTTTTGGCTAACAGAAAGATGAACTATGTCTTTGAGGTATTCCTCAATTGACTGGATTGCTCTGAGAAACAATCAGCTTCCTGACTTTGAAAGTATTTGACTAGAGAATAAATAAGCATATCAGGCCAGGTGCAGTGGCTCACACCTGTAATCCCAGTACTTTGGGAGGCTGAGGCAGGCAGATCACTTGAGGCCAGGAGTTTGAGACCAGCCTGGCTAACATGGCAATATCCCGTCTCTACTAAAAATACAAAGATTAGCCGGGCTTGGTGGCACACACCTGTAATCCCAGCTACTCAGGATGCTAAGGTGGGAGAATTGCTTGAACCCAGGAGGCAGAGGTTGCAGTGAACTGAGATAGCACCACTGCCCTCCAGCCTGGGCGACAGAGTGAGACTGCATCTCAAAAATATAATAAATAAATAAATAAGCATATATAAGAAATATTGGCTGGATAGGGGTCAGGTGTCAGAGTAGATAGATACCTACATCGTGGACTTTTGACTTCCAGGGTCCTGAATAGCTCTGAGGGGCTAAAATTTTATAATGTAAACATGTAAATAGAACAAAAGAGAATCAATATGCTGGAGCAAACCAATGAGGCCATTTTTCAGGCTGGGGGAAAGAAACAGGAGTGGAGAAGAGAATCTTTCTGGTTGTTTGTCTATGAGCACATGTCACTAATTATGAGTTTCTGTAACTATTTTCCTAAGGAAACGGATCCTTACGAATGGCAGAGACTTTTCCAGGGAGCACTTCTTTACAACATCTTCTCTCATTCACAGCCTCCAGATTTGTTTTGCCACTACAAGAATCCAGTTCTCATTTCTCCCCAATTATTTCCAGGCTTGTGGTCATCCTGCCCCGTGTTAGAAAAGGAAACCTGGGTTAAAGCCCTTCCCCTGGCTACAAGCATTAGCGCTGATGGCTGTATTGTCAATATCAAGTTTGTCTAGTTCACACTCATCCCCTGTACCACTCCCTCCCTCCTGATTCTGGCCATACAGAATAGACCAGTGCATCTCAAGTTATCTATGGTGAAGGACCCAGGGTTTGTTTGTTTGTTTTTTTTTTTCATTCCTCCCAAATCTGTCATGGACCAGTATCTTTGTAGAAAATAATAAAACTAAATTACCAGAAAAAGAAAATCTCCCCCAACCCGCAAAAAAAAAGCTATAAAATACAAGCCATGCTTTTTAATTATGAGATTCAACAGACCTAAAAATCTCTGTCAAATCGCTGTAAAAGTTTCAAAGTGCTTATTTTCAAAGTCTGTACTTATCTTCTTACAGATTAGCAATAAATAGCAGAGCAGTAGCCCACAATTTGAGTGGGGAGGTGAAGCCTGCTCTGTGTGTCTCTGCCTTGTATTCTTCCTCACCTTGGATCTCATGGTGAGAAACACTCAAAAGCAGTCTAAATGGGGTGAGGGCAGTGGTGCACTAGAGCTGGCTTGCACTGACTCAGGAGAGCCGACTGTTAAATTTTTAGAATTCATGTGAGCCAGTTAAACATAGCCATTACTAAAAATTAAATTATACAAATTTACAATGAAATAATTCTATTAAACAAAAATAACACTGAAGACTGATCACATCCTAATTATTTTATTGCATTTTATAATTCTCTATACTCTTGAGGTTATATGTCTAGTGTGTGTGCATGTGGTAGAAATAATATATACTCTTGCAATCTTGTGTTCAGTGTGGTCACATTGGTAGCTTGAAGCTGGCCATGATAGAAATATTTACACCACAGAAATCAGGAAGAAACTACAAATCAGGGCTTGATTTATTGTTTTGTTGATTGTCTAGACTCTAGGCTTAAGAAAGTGATAGGAGAAAACGTTAATAGCACAGAATAAACTTAAAATCATGCTGTCTCTGTAGCTGTTACATTGTGAATAGCACAAAACAATAGAAGAAATATTCTTCCAGTATTTGAAAACTATTATCCAATTCACTAAAGAAGTTGCTCCTATCACTGATAGAGTGAAGTTCTAACTTCATTGGAGTTAAAACACTAATTATAATACTGTCATTTCGCTTTTGTGTTGCCTCTTAGTGTATTACAATATATTAACCAGTATTCTTGTAGGAACTACAGTTGCTCATCAATCATGAGCCTAGTTTGGCTCCAGTTATAAGAGCCTGAACAAAAGTCAATGAAAGCATTCTGTGAGAACTAATTGGCTAAATAGAATTTATAATGAAGAGTATTTTATATTTTTATCTGTAAATTATAAGGTGCTACACATCCTTTATTCCAATAAAATTAAAAATAACCTGACAGCATACTTCCTTTTTTGAGAGCCAGTTGTCAAATATTTACCAGCTCACCACTGGGTAAGACAATACATTTAGAGGATTTATTTTCCTTCCTTTATCCTTAAAGATTCTAAGCTTAAATTAATAGCTCTTGCCACCATGAGTGAGAGAAAATTTCTGTCTTCCACAGCTATGCTGGCAAATTAAAGAGCCCCTCATTTTCAGTAATATTGACTTCTAGGAATCCCAAACTTGGAAACTTTCTTAACTTGGATCTGCAACATCCATAGACTTTTTTCCTCAAAACTTCTTATTTCCAGTTGAGGTTCGGGGTCTCCCTCTGAAATCTCTCTGCTAACCGATGGAAATCTCATCAGTCCCATCCCAAACCTGGATGATAGTCTTGCAGGCCAGCTCACTGGAGCACCCAGGCAAGGACCAATTTTAAAGTTCAGCCCCTTTATAGCAGATGGCATTAAGACAATGTATACCATGTGCTGGTATTAGCCTTGGTTTCGTAGAGTTCGAGTGGAACTCCTAATATCAGGTTACATTTTGTGGGCTCGGTAATCATTTTTTGAACCACCGACCATATGGGCAGAGGTTGGGAGGAAAGCTAAATTTGGAACACACTCCCACTCTCCTGTTCAGCATTTCTTTCTTGTTTGTGCAGGGAGGCAATATATTACTCATATTCACATACAACACCAACTGCTAGAGGACTAAGAAATGAGATTCTCCCAAAATGTGGTCAGATCACTGTAGATTTTCTATACAAATATGCAGCAGTTCAGTAAGAACGTCTGCACTCTGCTTCTGCAGATGTCAGAACCTGTCTGTGACACACAGCACTGGAAGACTAAATCGATAAGGAAAAGGAACCCAGGGATTTCATGTCTGTGGGTTCATAAATTCTTTATAATTTGTAGTCCTCATTCAGAGACAACATCTTTCTCCACTGACATCTTTTTAATTCAGGCATTTTGGAGCATGGAGCCATGAGTGTCTCTCCATTTTGTTTTTCTTGTTCTGGGTTCCCTTCTCCCCACACACCACATCATATGGAACGATAGCTGGAACAAGGAAGATGAGTATTTTGGGGAGACAACAATAATGATTTAGGCAGTATCTGTGGAAATCATGCACATTCTTTCAGCTCTAGGGCTTTCTAAACCTGAATACACAAATTGTGCTTTAGCCTAAAGCAGCTAAAGATCAGTGCCTCCAAGGGGTTTAGAAACAGGTTCAACTTAAGAAATGAAAGTTAGTCTTCTTTCCTTCAAAGAGAGGTTGTAGTCTTCTCAGCACTAGCCAGCTTGGAGTCATGAGGGCATTCTCCTTGCTGTCCCTAGATTCCCAGCATGAATGAGGAGTAGTGAAACCAAATCCCACAGCTTAGCCTTTCCTACTCTGGCCCCTACATACATCTCCAATCTTATCTCTCTCTAACCCTTACTCCATCCTATGCTCCAACTACCTTAAAGTTTTCACTGTTACCAGATTGCTATTCTGTTCCTTCAGGCCTGCCTGTGCCTTTGTAAAGTCTTGTATCTGTAACATACATTAAAGCACTTAGCTCAGTGCCCATGCCTTGGTAGGTTTGCATAAATAGTGGCTGTTAATATTCTGTACATGCTGACCCGTTCGCCCATAATTGTTTCCCCTTCTGTACCTTTAAAACTCAGTTCAGGCTGGGCGTGGTGGCTGCCTTCTGTAAACCCAGCACTATGGGAGGCAGAGGTGGGAGGATCACTTGAGCCCAGGAATTCGAGACCAGCCTGGGCAACATGGTGAAACCCTGTCTCTACAAAAAATTAGCTGGGTGTGGTGGTGTGTCTGTAGTCCAGCTACTCCAGAGGTCAAGGTGAGAGGATCGCTTGAGCCCAGGAGGTTGAGGCTGCAGTGAGCTATGGTTGTGCCACTGCACTCCAGTCTGCCTGGATGACAGGGTGAGAATGTCTCAAAAATAAGTAAATAAAAAGTAAAAACTCAGTTCAAATGCATCTCCTTCTTCAGTGACACCTAGCCCTAGGCAGAGTGCTCTAGTAATACCCTTTGAGGATTTACCAACATGATGGTCAGGTAATTCCCAGTGCCTGGGACCTAACTGGTGCTCAGTAAGTGTTTGTTGCATGGCCCTGGCCATACACAAATGAATAAGCACAGTACCTGCTCATATACATTCCTAGTGTAGTTGGGGATCTTCGGGATGGTGGGCAATGGGAAGGGCACAGACACCTAACTGGATCATTATAGCGTAAAGTGGTTAAAGCACTGATTGCAGTATGCACAGGGAGTTGTGGAAACACAAAGGTAAAGCTTCACACCCAGCCTTGGGTGGTCAGAAACAGAGCTGAGTCTGAAACAATGTGTAAGGGTCAGGTGGAAAGGGAAGAAAACTGCAGGTTGGCAGGATAGTAAGAGCAACGACTTGGAGATGAGAAAGAGCACAGTGGTTCTGAAAATGACATGTACTGTGGTGTGACTAGATTACAGAGAAGCAAGAGGTGAGGCTGGAAGACTTGTTAGGGGTCACATCATGAGGGCCTTCTCTGCCTTGTTAAGGAGCTTGGTTTTGATCCTGCAGCAGGGTCTATAAATTCATAACATATGGGCCATTAGCCTCCTCAAACCCCATCCCTCTCCATAGCAGGCATTCATGATCACAGTTCCCCACTCCACTGAGCCCAAATGTGACCTATTAATCCTTCTGAGCATAGCACTACAGGGAAATATCACCAAAAGATTGAAGGCTTGAAGGCAGCACTCTGGTTTGCTGTTAAATGTTTGATTTTTTGTTTTGTTTTGTGACAGGGTCTTCCCCTGTCACCCAAGCTGCAGTGCAGTGGCACAATCACGGCTCACTGCAGCCTCAAACTCTGGTGCTCAAGCAATCCTCTCACCTCAGCCTCCTAAGTACCTGGGACTACAGGCATGTGCCACCATGCCTGGGTTAATTTTTTTTTTTTTTTGGTAGAGATGAGAGTTTGTCTTGTTGCCCAGGCTAATCTCAAACTCCTGTGCTCAAGCAATCTGCCCGCCTCAGCCTCCCAAAGTGCTGGGATTACAAGCATGAGCCACCACACTCGACCAGAGAAAGGTTGTAAGCATGTTGGGAGTTTGAGGGGAGAGTGAGTGCAAGTGAAGAGAGAAGGCTGACGTGGTCAGAATTGCATTTTGGAAAGCTCTCTCTGGGGCAGTGGATGAAGATGCAGATTTAAGAAGAATAATCAGCAAGACCCGACTATTTAGAAGTGGCAGAGTGAGGAAGAAAGAGGGTGGAGGATGAAGTCACTGTTTCCACCTTGGGCAAATGGGCAGATGCCAGTGCCATTCAGAGAGAAAGCATGGAGAAGGTAATGATAGGGTTGACACGATAATAATAGCTCATATTTTTTGAGTGCTTACTATGTGCCAGGCATGGCTTTAAGCATTTTATGTGGATAAACTCATTATATCCTGCCAGCAACCCTGTGGTGTGAGTACCATTATTATTTGTTTTGTAGAAGAAGAAACTACACAGAGGGGTATAGAATACTGAAGAGTTAACACAATCAAGGGCACTAAGGGAGAATATTAGAATGAGAAAAGCTGAAAACCCACACCTGAGTCATTTGGATGATTATGGATAGAGCCAGCCAGGTCACTAAACACTAGGGTTTATCAGTTCATCTTTAATGTTTTGGAAACCAAAGGATTTATTGTTCTTGGAAGAGGCCCACTTCGATGTGTATAAATCCTTCCTGCCCTTACCACACCTGTTCTACTCACAGGAACAAACATCAATAGGAATACAAAGTAAAACAAACCTGTCCAAGTCATGACCTAAATGATTTCTAAATGAACCTTCAAATATAAAATATATCCAGCATTCTCAAAATTAAGAGGGAGATAAGTTGGAGGGTGGGTAGATTCCCAGACTCCCCCAGAGCACCTCATTTGATGAACGCTATAATAAAAACACTTCCACCCACTCCATCCTGAAAATTAAAAGGGCAAGGTTAGGAAGGGTATTGAATTTTAAGAGAATTCATCACATTAAATTGTGGTGTTTTTTTTCTAATGATTAACCCTTTCTTGTTATAATAATTAGACTATATACATCTATAGGTATGTATGTGTATGTAAATAGATATATTTATGCCATTTGTTTAATAATGTCATATTTTGTAAAGTGCTTTCTCATGCTGTGTTTATTTGAGTGTTAAAGAAGCTTAATTATTTTAAGGAACAGGCTGTTTCAATGACTAATAGATGTGTTGCCATTTTCATCTTAGCTTCATGTCTGACTCTCTTGCTGTCTGGGCTCTGTCAGTATTGCAGTGGGAGCACTACCAAGTCAGGTACCTTAGCCAGGAGGAGATGAATGTCCATGCCCCATGCCCTGAACATGTAGCTCAGCGTTAGAGTCAAGGTGAACTGAGGACTGAACTGCTGGGGTTTTCAGACCTGTCCGCCATATTTGCTGTAAACCATGAACTCAGATCATGAAACCATGGATTTGCTAATGATCCCATAGTGTCCTCTGGAACAGGGATAAATAAACTACAAATGTGCAATTTTTGGCTGAACATGCCATTTCCGTAAACATGTCTTTACCTCCACTCAGGCCATTACATCTGCTTGTGATGTCTTCAGTTCTTCTGTCCTGAAGCCTCCCAATACTTCAAGACCCTCCTCCTCCACAAAGCGTATTCTTGATGGCTTCAGCCATCTATGACATCTCTTTCTTTTCTGAAACCCTTATCTCCACCATTCTATACATAACAATAACAATAACCAACTAGCAGATTATTTACTAATAACTTTGAAATTCATCATCTGATTAAATCTTCATTACAACCCTGTAAGGTAGACTTTAATATTAGCTCTTAGAGAGGAGAAAACTGAGGTTCAGAGAGTTAAATAACTTGCCCAAAGTAAATTAATATTAAGAGCTACGATTGGGCTGAGCACAGTGGCTCACACCTGTAAGCTTGATTTAATACATCCCAGCACTTTGGGAGGCTGAGGAGAGTGGATCACTTGAGGTCAGGAGTTTGAGACTAGCCTGGCCAATGTGGTGAAACCCTGTCTCTGCTAAAAATACAAAAATTAGTCAGGTGTGGTGGCACATGCCTGAAATCCCAGCTACTCAGGAGGCTGTGGGACGAGAATCACTTGAATCTGGGAGGAGGAGGTTCCAGTGAGCTGAGACCGTGCTACTGCATGGTCCAGTAGGCTGTCACCTAGGGGTGACAGAGTGAGACTCTGTCTCAGAACAAAAAAGAGCTAGTACTGGAGACCATATCTTTCTGATGTCAAATTCATTTCCCTCTCCACCATGCTGCATGACCCAGCACACACAGCTGATAAATATTTGTTGATGATGATGACAACAATCCTTTTGTGTTAGTAAATAGCCCCTGACTTTTTCCATAGAGTTGATGCTCAGAATCAGAATAGCCTGAGCAAGAAGAGTTCTGCACCTTTGTAGCTTTTTTAGGATTAGGTGCTATAGGGAGGAGCTGAAAGTACACTGCTCCGCTCAGTTGGATGAGTCTATTCTGGATTCCTAGAAGAAGTTTCTCCCTCTTTTTATATACATTTCCCCATAGCTCTCCTATGAATCATAGTTCTTCTGGGTGCCTGACCCTAGGCCCAAAAAGGAGGGATTGAAGAGCATGTGGTATTCAAGTAAGTCACTATATGTGCTTGGGAGATCTAGGTCTACTCCTCTGTGCTCTACTTGAGAGCTATAATTATTGATCCACAGTACATTCTTGTGCTCCATGACCATCCAGCCTCAGTACATCCTAGACTATCATTTGCTGGGGCAGTAGTTGGTTTGGACAACTTATTCTGAAGGTAGCTTTGGAAACTTTCATAATCTGGGTACTGAGAGACTGAGCAAGCAGCCAGGCTAGAGGCCCTGTGTGCTGTTCTTGGGTCCCATGCCCCTGCTAAAGTAATACATTTAGAATTATTCATTATCCCTTCCGCTCATCCCTAAATTTGAAAATGCATACTCATGAGGAAGCCTGGCTTTTAGTAGGTCCTTGGTATGGAATTACATGTTATGAGAAATCAAAATGAATATTGGAGTGAATGTGATTCAGGCTGTAATAATAATCTACAGTAGCAGTATTGTAGCCAATGAGATTTATCCATGGCACAATTATTGCTGATTAAAATGATGATAATAATAATAGTCAGAAACATAATAGCACTTACTGCTAATTGTTTTTTCTATGCTGACGTTGGTCTGAGTGAGTACTACGACAGTTAATCTCTACAAGGCCCTATGAATCATTGGTAATACAACTCCTATTTTACAGATAAGGGAAATAAAGCTCAGAGAGATTAAGTAAAAAATATTAAGTAAATGGTTTAAGGCCACACAACTAATAAATGATCAAGTCAAAATTCAAACCCATGCCTTCTGGGCTCCAAAGACCATGAAACTATGAATACTAGCCTCTGCTTCTGCCACCTCCCTTTCCGCTGCTTCTTGGTACTCCTGTCTGTGCCATGTAAGCCTTCAGTTGGCACCCAGCTGAGACCCACAAGAAGTGTTTCAGCCAGTGTTGAGGTTAACTAAAGAGTAGTGACCAGCATGCAGCAGAAAGGGCCCCAAACTAGTCATTCTAACCATGCCTTTGTGCTCCACTGGCCAATCCTTAAGCCTCATTGCATTTGATTCTCCCAGCAAAGACAGTAAAGATAAGAATGCAGATGGAGTGTGTGGGAGGCGATATGACTAAATTCATTTGGTCTTCTGGGACTTTTGTAAAAATATAAACAGATCTGATCTAGTTAAATACTCCTCTTCTCCTTAGGCCCAGACATAATCACATAATTCACAGTCAGCTTTGCTGGCAAGACAAAGATTGGAGATGTTCCATAAAGAAGATATCAGTTTGAAAAACCTACAACCTTAGCTGAAAAATATAATTTTGTTCATAAAGCTGTCTAGTAGGAAATAACTAGCAAGACTGAAATAACTTTGAACCAGTCATTATCTTTGATCAATATCATGTGGCCAATAAGAATTTACATTCTATCCTTTATACAGAACGTTGCTTTTATTAATATGGCTTTCTGTAAAATATCATTTTAAATGTGGGTTGGTGAACTGGTCTTTCTCTCTTTTTTCTCAACAGCTTTATGAAGATATGATTCACATAACCATACAATTCAACCATTTTTATGTAGAATTCAGTGGTTTTTAGTACATTCATAGAATTGTGCAGTGATTACCATAATCAATTTTAGAACATGTTCATCACCCCCACAGAAACCTTTTACCCCTTAGCCATCATTCTCCAACCCTCCTAACTCCCCCCAATTCTAGGTAAGCACTAATCTACTTTCTGTCTCTATGGATTTGCCTATTCTTGAAATTTTATATAAATGGAATCATACTATTTGTAGTCCTTTGTGACTTCTTTCAGTTAGCATAACATTTTCAAGATTCACCCATGTTGAAATATGTAGCAGTAGTTCATTGTGGGTTTTTTGCTGAATAATATTCCATTGTATGGCTGTATCATTTTACTTAACCATTCATCAGTTGGTGGAAATGTGTTTTGTTCCCATTTTTTGGCTATTATAAATAAGGCTACTTGTTTATAGCCAAAAAGGGGGAACAAAGAGTGGGAACGAAACAAGCAGCCTTTTTAAGAATAGCCCAAAAGTGGGACTAAAACAAGCAGCCTTATTTATCACAGCCAAAAAGTGGGAACAAAACACATTTCCGTCAACATTTATTTAGTTCTTGTTGAATTTCCTTCAACAGTGTTTTGTAGTGTTCAGAGTATAGGTTTTGTACTTTTTCATTAAACTTATTCCCATGTATTTTATTCTTTTTGATACTATTGTAAGTGGAATTTAAAAATACAATTGATTTTTATATATTGCTCTTCTATCCTACTACCTCAGTGGATTCATTTATTAGTCCTAATAGACTTCTTGTGATTTCTTTAGGGTTTTCTACATGCAGGATCATGTGGTCTTCAAATAAAGACAGTTCTACTTCTTCCTTTCCAATCTGGATGCCTTTTATTTGTTTTTGCTGGCCTGCTCACACTGGCTAGAACCTTCAGTACCAGGTTGAACAGAAGAGGCAAGAACTGATATCTTTGTCTCATTCATGATCTTAAAGGAATGCTTTCATTCACTCACTCTTAAGTATGATATTATTAATAGCTCTGGGCTTTTTATAGATGCCCTGTATTGGGCTGAGGGAATTTCCTTCTATTTCTAGTTTGTGTGTTCATCATGAAAGGATGTTGAGTTTTTTTCAAATGTCTTTTCTGTTTCTATCAAGATAATAGTGTAGGGTTTTTTTTCTTTATTCTATTAATATGGTATGGCATATTGTTCATCTTTTGTATATTAAACCAACCTTTCATTGCTAGGATAAATCTCACTTGGTTATGGTATATAATCCTTTCAACCTGTTGCTGGATTTGCTTTGTTCATATTTTGTTGAGAATGTTTGTGTTTATATTTATAACATATATTGGTCTACAGTTTTCTTTTCTTGTGACATGTTTGCCTAGCTTTGGTATCACAGTAATGCTGGCCGCATCAAGTAAGTAAAAAGCATTTCTTCCTCTTCTATCTCAGGAAGAGTTGTGAATGATTGTTGTTAATTCTTCTTTCAGCATTTGATGGAATGAAGCCATCTGGGCCTGGGCTTTGTATATTCAGATTTTTTATTTCTTCTTAAATCAGTTTTGGTAGTTCATGTAATTCTAGGAAATTCGTCCATTTCATCTGGCTTAACTACTTTTTGGTTTACAGTTATTTATAATATTCCCTTATAATCCTTCCTTATTTCTTTAGAGTTAGTTATAATGTCCCCCCACATACACACACTTTTTTTTTTTTTCAGACGGAGTTTTACTCTGTCACCCAGGCTGGAGTGCAGTGGCACAATCTTGGCTCACTGCAACCTCCGCCTCCTGAGTTCAAGCGATTCTCCTGCCTCAGCCTCCTGAGTAGCTGGGACTACAGGCGTGTGCCACCATACCTGGCTAATTTTTGTATTTTTTTAGTAGAGATAGGGTTTCACCATATTGGCCAGGTTGGTCTCAAACTCATGACCTCATGATCCGCCCACCTCGGCCTCCTAAAGTTCATGAGCCACTGTGCCTGCTCCTGTAATGTCCCTTTTTTATCTCTGCTTTTAGTAATTTAGGTCTTCTTATAATTACATTTTTTTTTTCTTGTGCAGTCTTGCTATAGTTTGGTCAATTTTGTTGATCTTTTCAAATAACAAAACTTTTGGGTTTGTCGATTTTCCCTGCTGTTTTTTTATTCTCTATTTTATTACCTTTACTTCTAATCCTTACTTTTTTCTTCCTTCTGGTTGCTTTGGGTTTAGTTTGCTTGAGTTATTGATTTGAAATCTTCCTTCTTGTTTAATGTAGGTGACCATAGTCATAAATTTCTCTCTGAGTACTGCATTCCAAAAGCCTTGGTATGTTGTGGCTTCATTTTCACTTATATTAAAGCATTTTCTAAATTTTCTTTGACTGATATTTATATAGGATCGTATTCTGTAATTTCCACATATTAGTGAATTTCTCAAATAGCTTTCTGTTATTGATGTCTAATTTCACTCCATTGTGATTGAAGAATATACTCAACATGATTTCTATCATTTTTAATTTATTGAGGCTTGTTTATGGCTTAGTTTAAGGTCTATATTGGGGAATGTTCCATGTGCACTTGAGAAGAATGTGTATTCTGCTGTAAACTGGTTAATTTTATCTACAGGATTAATATGAAGCTATCATAAAGTACTTTTTCAGCTTCAATTTCATATTTTAAAACAAGATTCAGTCAATAATCCTTCCTCTATGTCCTTCAGAAAAGAACATGTGATTCACAATCACCATTCAGATCTCAAGATTAAAAAGAGACCTACAGAAAGTCCTCCTCTTGACATTCCAATTCCTGTGCCCTTTAGAACCATAGAGGCAGCACTTAATTATCCACAAGAAGATTTTTTATTTTGTAGCTTATCTGAAGTGACCTATAGTTTTTGATCTTTCTGCCACCCCTCCCAAGTCTAGGCCACTGATGTAAACCAATGCAGAAGAAGGGCATTTAAATATCAGAACGGGGTGGTTTGTTAGACTATCACTGAAGCCATAGGGACCAGATATGTTAAAAACAAAATGCCCATCTGACTAGTGTTCTAAGCCTCTTTGGTAACCTAATGAGATTAGCTATTAGAAAATGTCTATCAAGACACCCGAAAAAAGTTGCCAACCTAAATGCATAGAGCACAATGGCTGAAGTAAATGTGATGCTTAAATGTATGTTGGTATCATTTATGCCATTTTTGAAAGCTGGCCATGCCTCAAAAACTACGTTCTGGAACTAATTTGTTTATTTTAAATGGTGTTCAATATTGCCTTTTGTCAGAGAAACCATTCTCACTTGTAGATTTATAAGGCAATACAAATAAACATCAAAGAAATAAAAATATGGAGAGAGATCCAAGATGGCCGATTAGCAACAGCTGAGGAATGTAGCTCCCAGTGAAAGCGCAGAGAACGAGTGGACGCCGCACTTTCCGACGAATTTTTGTTGCCCACAGACTGGGAGATTCCCGGCAGAGGAGACACATGGGTCGCCAGCGTGACTCTTTTGGCCGGCGCGGCTGTTTTGCCGGCGCCCCAGCGCGGCGCTTCCCGGTGCGGAGTATACGGGACGGACGGGCTCGGCTGGTCCCATCCCCACAAGGAAAACAGCAATTGGAAGCGCTGAGGACTGAGAGCTTCACAGCAAGCACAGCGAACCCGGGAAGGTCCGGTTCTGGGGGGAACGGGCGTCCGCCAAAGGAAAACTAAGAAACAGAAAAAAATTTCATCACCGGGCGGAGAGAGATCCAAGATGGCCGCGTAGCAGCAGCTCAGGATTGTAGCTCCCAGTGAAAGCGCAGAGAGCGAGTGGATGCTGCAATTGCAGATGAATTTTTGATGGCCATAGACTGGGAGATTCCCAGCGAAGGAGCCACCTGGATCGCCAGCGCGACTCTTTTGGCCGGCGCAGCGTTTCTCAGTGTGGAGTGTACGGGACTGGGTGCCCAAAGGCTCCGCTAGTCCCATCTCCACAAGGAGAGCAGCAATTGGAAGCACTGAGGAGAGAGCGAGCACAGCTGAACCCGGGAAGGCCCAGCTCTGTGGGAAAGGAGCGCCCCCCGAAGGAAAATTAAGAAACAGAAAAAACTTCATCACCAACAAGCCGGACGTCCACTCAGAGACCCAATCTGGAAATTACAAAGACGACAGGTGGATAAATCCACAAAAATGGGAAGAAACCAGTGCAAAAAGGCTGAGAACACCCGAAATCAGAATGCCTCTCCTCCTACAGGGGATCGCAGCAAGAGAACAAGGCTTGACGGAGGATGAGTGTGATGAATTCACAGAATCAGGCTTCAGAAGGTGGATAATAAGAAACTTCTGTGAGCTAAAAGAACATGTTCTAACCCAATGCAAAGAAACTAAGAACCTTGAAAGAAGATTTAACGAAATGTTAACGAGAATGGACAACTTAGAGAAGAACATAAGTGAATTGAT
>PVKP010036355.1:0-22531 GCA_004027715.1 Plecturocebus donacophilus | reverse complement strand
ATCCATTTTCTACACTCTGTCTTCTGAGTGATCTTTCTAAAACCTAAATGTGATCATTTACTCCCTAAAAATCCCCTCAGCAGCTCCCCACTGCTTCCACGGTGACAACAAATTCCTTAATATAGCTCAAGAGCCTTTTTGACATAGATCCTTGGACTCTTTAGTTTCATCTTCCCTAACACTCTCTCAAATTCCCTATCTAAAAGCTCTTCTTTTACATTCTCTATGGCAGAAATAACCATGCATACCATCAGCTTTCACCTGTAGAGAAATTATTTTTATCCTTCAGGTCTCCACATACACCTTCACTCTCAAGGCTTCTCAGAGTTTCTAAGGTAACTGCTCCTCCAATGTATCTTACACATTCCTTATCACAGCACCAATCACACTGGATTATAATTTTCTATTTACTTATCTGTTTCCTACATGAGATCAGCTCTAAGAAAACAAGAACTATAATGTCCTGTACATTTAATATTTTGCTTACATAACGTCTCTTGTACTTAGCATACATAGTTCGTGCCTTGCACAAAGAGGAAGTTCAAGAAAAAAACTAAATACATCAGTTAAATAAAGGTCAAAAATACTTGAATCATGTCCCTGATTTTTTTTTCCTTTTGAGCCTCAATATACTACCACATTATGTCCCTGATATTTTGTGCAGCTCTTTAACAAGCTTCCTATCTATCTAATTCACTAACATTCTTGTAAGGCAAATGGGAAAAAGACCTAAAAGAAAAAGTGAAGAAAGAAGTTATGTTAACAACATAAAAATAAATAAGAAGCTCCCCTCGCCCCTTTTTTTTTGAGACAGAGTTTCTCTCTTGTTGCCCAGGCTGGAGCACAATGGTGTGATCTCAGCTCACCGCAACCTCCGCCACCCAGGTTCAAGCCATTCTCCTGCCTCAGCCTCCCGAGTAGCTGGGATTACAGGCATACACCACTACACCCGGCTAATTTTGTATTTTCAATAGAGATGGGATTTCACCATGTTGGTCAGATTGGTCGTGAACTCCCAACCTCAGGTGTCTGCCCACCTCGGCCTCCCAAAGTGTTGGGATTACAGGCATGAGGCAGCCAGACCTTCCTTTTTTTATTATAAAAAGCATTTATATATTTTTCCCTACAATCAAGTAATCATTTACACAATGCGACTATAGAACCCTTAAGGATACAACAATCCACCAACAAAACAGAAGATGCTTAGTAAAAAAACAAACAAAACAAAACAAAAAGGGTCTCGCTGTCTCCCAGGCTGGAGTGCAGTAGCACAATTTTGGCTCACTGCAATCTCGACCTCCTGGGTAACAGCAATCCTGCCACCTTATCCTGAGAAGTAGTTGGGACCACAGGTGTGTACCACCATGCCTGTTTAATTCCTGCATTTTTTGTAGAGATGGGGTTTTGCCATTTTGCCCAGGCTGATCTTGAACTCCTCAGCTCAAGTGATTCCCCCTACCTCAGCCTCCCAAAATGTTGGGATCACAGGCGTGAGCCACTGGGCCCGGCCTATTTTATGTCTTCAAAACAAAATAGCAGGAAATTCTATATGGAGCCTTAGGATGTGTGATTGATAAACAAGAGAAGAAAACGATCAGAAATTGAAAAAGATGATATAAATAAGTAGTTTTTAAAACCACAGAACTAATCCTCTCTACCTGAGAGGTACTGGATGAAGTAAGTGTCTAGATTATGAGAATGCTTAAATTACTAGCGCAAATAAGTTATAACAAAAAGTGTAATTTTCTTACCAGAATATATCTTCTAATACATCTAAAGGTAAAGGATGAGGATTAAACACAATAAAAAGTCTTTCTTTCACAGGAGTTTCAGGAGGGGCCTTTTTTTTGCATGATGGAAGTACAACATCTGTCTGGATTTGAGGCAACTGTGATCCAGAGCTTCCTCCAAATTGCTGTTAACAGGTAGAAAACAAGAAAAAGAAAAAAATGCCCTTTAGGGATTTTTGGCCAAGAGCTAAAGACAGATATGTATCGTGGCATCTAAGTGGTCCTCCATTATAGCTCTGAAAATTTTCTTACATAGGTAATCGACAAAGTATGATTTTTCTTCATATTTATTTTATATACTATTGATATAACAAAGTTAAATTCTTACCTACTTACCATAAATTGTTGCTGACTTGGGTTATTCCACACCACTGATGCAAGCTGTGCAGCTACCATCTGTGTTGCCATTTTTCTAAGGAGACTGGAGACAATAACTGATAATTTACAGAAAACTAGAAATATTCAGTCTTTTAACAATAACTTGTTTTGTGTCACTTTCTCACCTAAGAGATCAACTGTTTTCTATTTTTATTCTTCAAGTGCTATCAATCATGTACACTCAAAGCTCGGCTTTAGACACTCCTGGAATGGTACTTACTCTGCTGCATTACTTCCATCATCAATGAAGGAAACACCTATTCGATTCCCAGGAGGGTACTGAAATCCATGTAATTTGTATTTTGCATAAATAGCTGATGCTACATTAAAATACTGAACCACTCCATGACCTAAAATAGAAAGTATATAGAAATGAAAAAGGAAAGCAGATTGAGTGCCTAAGTCCTATGTTACAATGTATCTCAAAAATGAAACCATTTAGAACTCTAATATTACACAACTAGTAAATACAGAATCAAATATATCAGAAAACACAGTTCTGATATACATGTGTGCAATAGGTGTATTCCTAGAAAAGGAAGAAATGATTTAGGGAAAAAATGAACATGATATTTTAAGGAAAATGGAATATTAATATACATTCTGTCTAATAAATTTAATTTTAGGGTACTGACTTTTCTTATATGATACAATATAGTTATGAGTCTAAATTTTTATTCTTTGAAATCTACTTTGAAATTTCAAGATTTTCCAACCATACTGTGTAGGAAACAAAATGAGAAGTGATAGTTGAAAAGAATATATACTCATCCTGGCTATCTGCAGCAGTAGGGAGAGTAAAAGTGATTTGAATGAAAAACAAAAAGATAGAGAACAGAGGATCTCAGATCACAAGTCACATATTTTACATTCCTTTGCAGAGATTTCCATCAAAGGGACAAATTTCAATTTAGGAGGGTGATGTTAAAGGGAGGGACAATGTTATGATACATTCCTTAAAGAGCCCAGGAGCTTGTGACACAACCAAAAGGTTTTCACATTTATAATACAAACCACTGGGGAAACACTTATAATTTATGTTCATCTGTAAACTCAATCATCCAATATTTTAATAAAATATTTAATGATATAAAACACAGAAATCAAATGACCATATAAAGTTAATTCAAATGAGATTCAAACTATATGATGACACCTCTATTAATAAAAAGATGTTCCAGCGACATATATATTTCAGACACATCCAACCAGAGAAACAAAACAGAAGGTATAGGAACAAATACATTTCGATATACAAAATAAAAGGGAGGTAACAAAATAAAACAAACACAACTTCATATGTATATAACAAATGTGCCAGGTGTGTCTGTATGAAGGGTGGAGTTACCTTAGTCCTGTTGGTCCACAAGACCAAACTCACTTCCCTACTTCTACATCAACAGCCATGTCACTCTAAAAGGACTAAATTAAGTATCCTTACAAAACTGGAAGAAATGACAACCAAGTATGATTTCTCTTTACCACCCTTCACTAACAAAGGAAAAAAAAACCTTTAGATTTACTGAGTGCCTATTACGTGCCAAAACTTGCATTAGGTTATTTTACATATGTTACCTCTGATTCTTACCTAACTCTGGCAAAGAAGGTATCAATGATCCCATTTTACATATGAGGAAAGAGAAGCTCAGAGAGGATAAGCAAATTGCCAAGGTCTCAAAGCTACATGCCACTGCTGGGATTTGTACCTGATTCTGACACATAATGGAATGCCTAACTTTCCCATTATGCCACAATGCCTCCATTAACAAAAAGCCTTAATAAAATCAAAAGCTTAAAACACAAAGATGGGTTGGCTAATGCTAGATAATGGGTTTAATCAATTAACTAATAAGTTCAAATGGCTGATGTTAGAGTCTTGCTTCCACTGAAATTGGAAGAAGCAGAGACAGAAGCAGGGCATTCAGATACTTGGAATGAAGACAATGAGGGGTACAAATTTAAGAGAAAGAGATCTAGGGATGAATGAGGAGGAAACATTGTGAGTTTCATAACTTTGCCTAGCATTAACCAAAAGAGTACATCAAGACAGAGGCTCTATCCTGAGGTATTTTTTTGTTGTGCAACTGGAAATACAGAATGCTATATTTTGTAGGAGTTAAAATATATTTTACAGTGAACAATTTTGTAAAAAGGAGGTATGTTCCAGGGCTTTGTTTTTTAAGGTATCACCATAATTTTAAGTCTAAAGTAGGGAAAAAGGAAAGATAAAATTCCTGTCACATGAGCAGTATCTGACATAAAAGTCCTATTAGAGAAAAGCCATTTAAACAAAACTCTGTGTGTATATATATATGTATATACTTTTAATATGAACATTATCTTACCATAATTTGAATAAGGATCTCGCTGAACTTCACAATATTCCAATCCTGGTACTATATCAAAAATGCTGAAAAGCTGTTCTTCAGTGAAAGGAACTCTTGATACAACTGACAAGCGTTTGGAGATTGCTTCCTGGCCTCGGCTGTCATTCTTGTCAAAACTCGAAAATTCAGATTGTTGTTCTCCACCAATATAAAAAAAAGTAAATCTTTAGATTTCTACACAGCCAACAATTCACTTAACATTTTAAATACTAGAAAACAAAGAGTCCATTGTACTGAATAAAGGCACTGTATTTTGTAGTATGCTTCTGGTCATCCGCACTACCAATGGGACTAACGACAAGAAAACAGACAACTCTTCCCTATTGCCCTACCTTTAATGAAGAACTATAAGCAGAAATGCATAGTCTAATTTCACGGAAATAAGTTTAGTATGCAAAACTGAAAAATACAGCAAGAATTTTACCTGAAAGTTTATGTCAAATAACATTCATAGGCCTAACTTTCATCACCCATTTTCCCTTTTTCTATTATAGCTTCTACTTTTGCCATTCCTCTCCTTTCTGTAGCCTTAATTTTAAAGCAGCAGTAGTTCTGGGCCAAAATTTTAGGACTCATACTGAGAGGATATCTATATATGTCTTTTTAAGTTTTTGGTCAGCTGCATAGAGGCAGAAGCTAACCCAAAAAAGTGACAGTGATATGTGGTAGTGACAATAGTTTATAATACAAGGGATGTGTAACTAAACAGAGAAAACTATAATTAGAAATCAGTTAACAAAATAAGTGTTAAACATTAAGAACCTTAGGAGTTATAAGCCACTTTTTAGAAATAAAAAGCTACATTTAAGATATTTATTCACTAGGTGAAATTTATAGATGACTAATAACAGAGTATTTTTTAAAACACATTTAGATTGCATATACTACATTATACTATTAAAGTAAAGGTAGCCTGCTTACCAAATGGAAACATATTTACTCTAGGTTCATGTCCCAAAGCCTCTTGCCTCATATTACTATAATAATCTTGTTCAGAGGATTCAGATGATTTATTTTTAGGTTCAGCCAAGATTGCTCTAAAACCTGAAAAAAAAAATCCATGAATTTCAAGTTTCATAGCAAATTTAACATACCTGCAAATATACTTGATTGCTAGTGCCTGACTCAGCTTTATAAATATAATTGTACAAAGTAAAATCTATACAATGGCCATCTCCACCAGACCTACTTCTTCGCTTTCTGGAAGATGGCAAAGAGTAAATGAGAAATAGCAAGTATCCCAAATTATGGATCAATGTAGACATGAAAGATCAGCAATTCTATGCTATCACTTCCAATCTCCCCCTATTACAGATAACATCATCGTTCCTCAACATCAAAATCCTGCAGGGTTTCTTCATATTTAACCTGTCATCAAGATTCTTCCTTTAAAATGCATACACTTGGAATATGCTATCTTCCACTCTAGCTTCCCTGCCTCTGTTTTTAATTTAGATTCTCTTCAATTAATTACAATAGTCCTTTAACTGTTTTTTTTTCTTCTGGATCAAGGGTTCTTAACTAGGGGTCCAAGGATGAGCTTCAAAAGGTGGGAGGGTTCCAGGAACCCTCTGAAACTAAACAAAATACTTATTATGCATTTATGTGTACATGGAGGGTTCAGTTTTCTTCACATTATTCAGTGGCTTAAAAAAGGATAAAGCCAGCCGGTTTGAATTCTTCTCTGGAAATCTGTGGGGTTAGATCAACTGTTCTTACTTTAATCTTTCTAAACAATCTACAAAAGACTCCTAATGTGGACTAATCTTGAACTTTTCCTAACCTCCCATATATGGTTCCAATGTATCTAGTTAACTGTGTCTCAAAATGTCTCAACAGAAATACTGTGCTTTACTCAGACAGCTGCCTTCACAGCACTAAGCAAGACATGTTTGTTCCTGGCCTTGTGCCTCTGCTAGCACTGCTGTCATCTTCTGTCCTGCCTACTCAACACCAGACATAAGTCCTACCTCCTCTGCAGGTGTTCCCATGCTCATCCAGCACATTTATTTTTCACCATTGACAGACTCTACTATACACTTACAAACATTTTTTTCATTTGGCAAATTCTTATTTAGTCTACTATAAATGGCAGTTACTTTTATAGAGAGCTTAATAAATCTTTATTGAGGGCCTAATATTGTACTAGATGCTTGGAGTGACAGACAAAAAAGACATACTTCTTGCTTTCAAAGAGCCTTCAAAAAAAAGTTCTTCCATTATTCTTTATTTTTTTGCCTATTAGATCTTGGCTATTCAATACAGCTATAAATTCCTTAAATGCTAGGGCTGCCATATACTTCATCTGTATCCCTCCACTTAGCATATTGATGAGTGCACCACAGGTACTCAATTAGCGTTAGCTAAATGAGAAATTTAGAAGGATCTAAGAGAAAATTTTGGTATGTACCTTAGGGGTATCTAAGAATTCTACTGATTAACAGTAATTCTTTCCAGTACATATAGATTTTTATAATGTCCTAACATCCTATAATTTAATTATTCCACATCTAATTTCTAAAGGTCAATATACCTAACTAGAAGTATACCAACAAAGAATGTTCTCCATGACATCTTTAAAATTCTTATGCTTTATATATACAGCAAAATCAGAAGATCAAATTATGTCATACTAGCTTGAAATTAACCCTAGCTATATTAATTACTTATGTTAGCACATCTTATAAATCTTATCTTTAACCTACATGTTTATTAGTTATACTGTATACTCTTTGGGGTGTAGATCAAACATAAACAAATATAAAGAATATTTTAAAAACCATGAAAAGGTAAGTCAGTTTTTAATACTTAAAATTCTAAAATACATGAAAAAAAAAAATCCAAAACCTATACAAATAATAACCAAAGTATGCATTTCACTAATTTAAAGTAGTTGCTCTTATTTATTCAAGATAGTGCCTCAATGAATGTTTAATCACAGCCCCAAGATATTTTTCATCCTTGGACTACAAGTATTTAAATACCTACTACTAAAATTACATTACCAGATATGGTTATTAGCAAAAACCAATATTAAATTCAGTTATTTAGAATAATCAGAATTTTTTACAAAAGTTTTTAACAATGTTAAACAAACACATCCTTACTTCGATCACAGTTTTCTATTGCTTGGGCAGCTTGTGATGGTTTTAAGTATCGTACGTAGCCCAAACCTTTACTTTCTCCAGTGACTTTATTCTTAATAATGCTGCAATATTCGATATCTCCATACACCTAAGAGAGTTAAAAGACATTATCTTAGGAGACTTAAAATTAATTGAACAGAGTATTTCTGAACCAAAAATTTGTTTATATGCGACCCTTGCATGCAAACAAAGAAGTAAGCAGTATAAAATATCTGCATATTTTATACTGCTTATTTCAGAGATGAGGAAGCTGAGGTTTAGAGAAATCAAAGAGGGACAAAGCCACAGGAAAAAAAGTAAGAATCTGTACATGGTCTGGATAGCTCCAAAGTCTTGCTCAAAAGTGGTTAAGAGCCAGAGCTCTGGAATTAAACTTTCTAGACTTATTAATTAGGCAGTTTATTTATTCTCTCTGTGCCCACCTCTTTATCTATTAAAAGAAACTAACAGTAGTATCCACCTCACAGGGTTGTTTAAGGGTTAACTGAAGTAAAATATGTGAAGTGCTTACATGAGGCTTAGAACATACTAAACACTCAAAGAACATTAGCTATAATTACTTGTCTGTCTTCTAACAGGAGCATAAATGATTCTGTATTCTTTAGAAGGACTGCTTTTCAAAGGATATCTTTAAAATACACTGGTTCACTCAGAAAGTTACTATTCTGAGAAACATGCAGTAGTGTTTACTTTTAATCTTCAAAGAAATATGGAATATAAACTATTGATATTATTTATTTTATAAATTCTTAAGTAACTAATTAGCAACTTAATTACTATACATTAAAGTGTCATATTTGTTCATTCAGGAAAATATAAAAATTTATAAATATTTAAGGTAAAAAACATTTTCCTTACTACTGGAGAAAGTATGAAATACACATTTTTGATATTTGTTTTTTTTGAAGTATTTTATTGAATTATCAACTGGGGTAAGAGAGGAAGTTTGAAAATTACTTTTTACTACTTATTTTCTTTCTTGCCTGTTGCCACCCAATTCATGGAAGGATTAGTAGAAAAAAGATAAAAAACTACAACTCAAAACAATTTAAAAATTGCTTTTTAATAATTTTTGTGAAAGCTTATCATCGCATAAGTTAATGGCTAAAAAGACTTAAAATGATCTTCGAATTTCATTTATATAGGTCAGAGCTGTACTTAGTTTTCTTCTTTATATGTAACTCCTTCAAAGGCTCAATTTCAGGATGAAAATTCTTCAAAGAATAAGACTTTCTGTGAATAAGCAGTACCATATCAACACACCATAGGCCTGTTACAAATACTAGACAATATAGTTCACACATTCAGGCCTGCCTGATTCGCCTCTACATGCCAGGCGATAGAGGGGAGTGATAAGAGAGTGCTTTGAAATTTTAAAGACCAAGAACAGGCTCCAGACTCCGAGACTCTGGGTTTAAATCACAGCTCTACCACCTACTAGCTGTGACTTTACTTAAAAGTCTCTGAGCTTTATATTTCATTTCTGTGAATCTCTACTGTCACAATAAAGCAGGGGAGACTACTATTACTCCTTTTTAGATTTTATATAATCTTTAATTTTAAAAACTAATTTATGCTAGGTTTAATATTTAAAGAGTAGACTGAAAATTATGAAAACAGTTATGTAATTCCCCACAACTACTCTACTGACCTTATTCAAACAACACTTCAGATTTAGTACCCATACAACCTATGTAGGACCGTGAGTTATCACATATGCTAACTGGTTAGAAAACATAAGTACCTTAAATTTTTCCCGCAGATCTTCTTCTGTGTAGGACTTTGGTATCATAACAAAGATTCTTGTAAGTTCTTCATCTTCTACATCTCGGTGACTTCCAGATGATCGGGACTGAGCAATGAAAACCTAAGAAACAAACAAAACCCCAAAAATAATGTTAACTATTTTCCCACTTCTTAAATTTTTTCAAAAGCAATTTTTATTGGAATGAGTTTTGTGTTTTTTTGTTTTGAGATGGGGTCTTGCTCTGCCACCTAGGCTGGAGTGTAGTGGTGTGATCATGGCTCACTGCAGTCTCAATGTTCTAGGCTCAAGTAATCCTCCCACCTCAGACTCCCAAGTAGCTAGGACCACAGGCACACACCAGCATGCCCAGCTAATTTTTTATTATTTGTAGAGACGAGGTCTCGCTATGTTGCCCAGGATGGTCATGAACTGCTGGGCTCACGCAATCCTCCCACTTTGACCATCCAAAGTGCTGGGATTATAGGTGTGAGCCACTGCGCTGGGCCTGCAATGACTTTTTATATGAGACAATATCAATCTCTGCATTGTGTTTTTCCCAAACGTATTTCTACTTTTGCATATATTTTTAGCCAGAGCAATTTGAAGAAATGAAATACAATTAATTAAAACACCATAAGCAAGGGCCCTTTTGTTGTTTCTTTTTCCTTTAACGGGGGCTCTATATCTTGGTCTCTGATCTACTGCTGGTAAAGGGAGTTCTGTATCATTCAAACATGAGAAAACTGGAACCTATGAAATTCCAGAGTAGGTGGCAGCAACTAAGAAAACCACAGGGTTAGAGACATAGCCCTATATAGTCTACTTCTAGTTATTCCTTCAATAAATCTATACTACGTCAAGCACTATATGATTACGGTATCCAGTAACAGAGAAATGGCCCACTAGAAAGTCTTGCGGCTGATACCAGTAATAAATGGTAAATAGGGAAATACAAATAGGGAAACTTTAAGCATATGCAAAGACACTAGAGAAAAAAAAAGAACTTCAGGTAAGATGAGACTGGAAGTGCCATCAGAGCACAAATTTTTAAATTTTAGAGGACTGAGGTGTTTCAAATCTCTGATAAAGGAGACAGTCTATATGTAGAACATATGTAAAATAATTAACCTCCTCATGGTAGATTTCTCCCATTAATTTTTACTTTCATAGACTATGGGTGTTCACAGGCTCTAGATAAGAAGCATTCTTGAAAAACTAAAGCCAATAATTTTTTCTTCTATTTTCTAGGTTTCCCCTTTTCCACCAGATAACATAGCTAGTCACAGAATAACTTTTACTTGGACAATATTTTCTGGATGAGGCCTTATAGGTTCCAGCCCTATAGGGTCCTGTGAGTCCCTCTCTACAGGTGTAGAGACAAGAAACTGTGAAAATAAAGACACAAGACACAGAGATAGAGAAAAGAAAGTTTGGGCCCAGCCGTCCACTACCAATCAAAGCACAGAGTCTGGCAGTGGCCCCGAGTGCCTGGACACTCTGACTTTTATTAAGTACAAAGCAGGGGGCAGGGCAGGTAGGGTGAGGTAATGGTGGTCAGTGACAGGGTCAGGTAAATCACATGTCTTGGAAACAGGGGCTCAGGATTTTCAAGAAGCGGAGGAGAAGAGAAAACCTAATGTGTCAGCACTTTTTTCATATTTGTCAAGAATATCAGGGATGTTAAAAATTTATGTTACTATTACTAATTCTTATCTTAAAGAGAGGAACCAGGTGCAGAAGCAGAACATGAAAGTAGACATGGAATGTGACCACTGAAGCACAGCATCACATAGAGACAAGCCCTCGAATGACTGTGGGCCTCCCTGACAGCTGCCAGGGCTACCACAAGGGCTTGGAAGAGTGGAGTTTTCTCCTAACTCCCCCAAGGAAGGAGATGTCTCAGCCATTTTGGACATCTCCTTTCCTAGCTGGCAAAACAGTGAGTGCTTTCACAGCGCTGGCGCTGCTGCATAGCCGAGGCGCCCTCCAGCAGCCCTTATGCAGGTATGAAGAAGGGCTTAGAGGATCTTGCCTTAGGGTCACCTCTTTCCCAATGCCACTTCAGTTCCATACTTCATGACCTGAGACTTATTAATAAAATTAAAGATTATATGATTGTATATAGGTATACATTTATGATTACATGTGAATAGCTATATGATTACTTATTATAGGAATAACTATGTAATTCTATCTCTAATTCTTTTCTAATTCAATATTTATATGAGAACAGACTGAGGTCTCAGACCCTCACCTCGGCTCTTGCAGGGTTTCCCCCCAACAAGGCCTGGCAAAATAATATTCTTGTCTTACAGATCCTTTGAAACTTTGCAAAGCAAAGTACATGAGAAATATTGAAGCTGAATTAATTTAACTGGAAATGCTGAAAACAACACAACACAGTGTTCCAGTGGAAGATGGCTCTCGCTGCAGCTATGGAATGAAACTAGGCTGTCAGGGTGTGGTGGGTCACAACTGAAACGGGAGGATCACTTGAGTCCAAGAGCTTGAGACCTGCCTCGGCAAAATAGTGAGACCCTGTCTCTACAAAAAATTTAAAAATTGCCCAGGCACAGTGGCTCACGCCTGTAATCCCAGCACTTTGGGAGGCTGAGGCGGATGGATCACCACAGGTCAGGAGTTCGAGACTAGCCTGACCAACATGGCAAAATCCTGTCTCTATGAAAAATACAAAAAATTAGCCAGGTGTGGCGGTGGGCACCTGTAATCCCAGCTACTCCTGAGGCTGGAGAATTGCTTGAATCCGGGAGGCAGAGGCTGCAATGAACCAAGATCACGCCACTGCACTCCAGCCTGGGCAATAAGAGCGAAACTCCATCTAAAACAAACAAAAAAATTAGCTGGGCATGGTGGTGCACATCTGTAGTCCCAGCTACTCAGGAGGGCAGCTGACGTAAGAGGATTGCTTGAGCCTGGGAGGTGGAGGCTGTAGTGAACTGTGATCAAGCCACTGTACTCTAGCCTGGACTCGCTCTAGTGACAGAGCGAGAATCTGTCTCAAAAAAAGGAAACTAGACTGTCTAGCCAGGCACTATAGCAAAACAACCTTCTGGCTAAAATTGAATAGTCAAGAACATGACAAACCAAATTGTAAAGTTTAATTCTTTTTAGGAGCAAGAACTTTAATTTCTCTGTGGTGAAAAGAAAGGGTACATTTCAGTGTTGGGCCTTTAATTTCTCTTGTAGAAATTCATCAGGGGAAGGTGGTCCATCAATTTCAAATATGGAATTTTTTTTGAGTTGCCCACATGGGGTCTGTGGCCATGTTATACTAAAAATATAAAAACCCTCTCCACCAAGGCCGTAGTTGGAAGCAATGAAACTCATCAGTCTAGTACAGGGCTTAGCAAACTACAGCTCCATTTTTGGTATAGCCCACAATGTAAGAACTGTTTTTAGTTTTTAAGTAAAAACAGAGAAGGATATGTGACAGAGACTGCATGTGGCCCACCAAGCCTAAAATGTTTACTAGCCAGCCCATTACAGAAAAAGTTTGCCAACTCCCAATTCTGTATGCTATAGCCCTACAATTAATTTTGTTGCTGTACTATTCTGACACACTTCGAAGAAGTGTGGAGAAGTGGGAGGGACTGTTTACTGTGTTGTTGGTATATTCCCAGGCTCCTCTTTTGTGGATGGAGCGAGACCTCCACAGACTAAAATATCTCTGAGTCCTTTATTTACATGTAAGTCCATATTAATACCATTCTTGATTTGGAAAACAATTTTTTTTTAAATTGAGAAAATATTTTTGTGCAAAGTACTAATAGAATAACATACACAGCAACTATTTACATGGGGTAGATGAAAGGTACAATTTAAGAAATTGGCAGATTCTCAGGATTGAGTCCTGATTTGAGGTTACAGAGAGTAAGCAGTGACATCTCGGCTACTACCGATCAATAATAAGGATCTGAGGGCTTACCGTGTGGTGTGAGAGGCACTGTGCTAAAAGCATAGATTAAGTCAAATAACCCTCAAAATGACCCTTCCTGCCATGTGTCATTATCTCAATGATTTGGCACTTCTTAAGGCAGTTTACTTTGGTCTGCTTTCAAAGAAAAGTTGCAGTAACAGAAAGAGTCAAGAACCAAATGTATGTTATTAACACTTTCAGAAACAGAGCTCATTTAAAATAATTTTCAAAATCACAAAATATGATGAATATGTAAAGTGGCCATTTTAAACTCCTGCACTTAGTATTATATACATGCATTCTTTTTTCTGGTACTGGGGAAACGTCCAACACCAGAGGCCCCCAGTTTAAAGTACTTTCGTCAAGTTGTTACACCTCATCTCTACTTGAGGAAACGTACAGTTTTTCTGTTTTTCATATATGGAAATTCTGGGCATCTGAGAGAGGAAGGTGAGAAAGGCCCTCAAAGTAGGCTAGGACGAGTTTGGCAGTGAACTCAAGAGCTGGTGGATGAGTAAGGGCAAGGGAGCGGGGAGGCCCAGCCACTGCTGTTCTGCCACCCAGTGGGTGTCTGCCACCCAGCCGGGTCCGTTCTCGGGGGCAAACCTTCTCTCTGCATCCCGTCCCCTCCCTTCCCTGCAACCCGGCGAAGCCTCGTGGGAGGGGAGCCTCTCCTCAAAGCCGCCCCCACTCCACGCCAGGTGCTGCCTAGTCAGCTGCCGGGAACTGACGTTCCACCCCTCTCTCAGCCCCGCAGAGCAGCAGGTGAAGGGAGGTCCGAAAGGCCCACTCCCTCCCCCGAGGGCACCCCGACCCCGGCACCCGCACCTTGATGGGCTTGGTGTCGTTGGGGCCGAGGCACTGGCCATGCATCTCCTCCATGGCCCTGCAGGCCTGTGAGCTGCGGGCGAACTTGACGAAGGCAATGCCCTTGGACTCTTTGGTGTGCTTGTCCCGCACCACCCAGATGTCCTGGATGTCGCCAAAAGGCGAGAAGCGCTCCCTCAGCACCGACTCGGGCGTGTACTTGCTGATCACAAGGAAGATGCGGCTGTTGGGCGGTTCGTCTAGGCTGTCCACGCCCGGGCGGAAGCCCCCGCCGCTCGCAGAGCTGCCAGCTTCGTCCATGGTGCACCACCGGAACGCAGGGGCGTCAGTGTTCTTTGCTTCGGCGGTATCCGCCACCGCGGCTGTCTCACAGCAAGCCTTTACGGGTTCCTAGCTCCGCTTCCGGGAGAGAGAGGAGTCCGGCTCCTGGCGCTGTCCAGCCGCGCAGGATGAGGGCTTCCGGGGAGCAGCCTGCAGCGCCCCCTGGCGACGCGGGGGACTCTGACCCAGTCTAAGTCTCCACTCCAGCTGAGCCCAGGCTCAAGTATCAGTTGTGCAATCGTTCCCTTCAGGCAGAATTGTGCTGCCTAGTGCACAGGTTTTCCCAACGCTGGCTTTACCTCACCCCTAAGGCCAAGGATTCTTCCCAGTGTTAAAGAAAAAATTACTCATGACACTGGTTAGAGATGGTACAGTAAGGGCGACTTTATTCAAAGGGAGCCATGGTGATAGGGCCAGGGACAGCTGCAATGGGGTCTTGCAGTGGGAGAGAGAGATTGGACTGAATTTTGACTCTAATAAGGACAAGTTTATAACCAAGAAGCTGTGTGGGAGGTCAGTGGATGGGAAATTACTAAAAGGAAACATCAGGGTTAAGGAGGATTCTGGCTAAACCAACTGGACAAGATCCTTGCTGAAGGCAGGCCAAGGTGATTAATATGGATGGCGGTCAGATACCAAGAATGAGGATTTTCACTACACTGATTCAGCAGGATTCTTGCTCAACCTGGATGCTACAAGGACTGAAAGACCAAGATCAAGCCTAGTCACACACAGGACTCAGAGGAGCCTAACTAAGTTTTGGTCAAAGCAGAGTCCTTTCTCACCGTCTTGGTCATAAGCTCAATAGATGGTCACTATAGGACAGAGTTCAAACTATAGAGCCTAAAGTTGAAAGGAAGCTTTGAGATCATTCAATTGCAGCCTCATTTGTTAGAAATGAGGAAGCTGAGTCCTATAGCATAGCCAAAGTAATAGAGATACAAGTACAGCCAAAACCAGCACTAACTCCATCTGTTGATTTACTCAACTTCTACAAGCACCCCTGAGGTGGAGGTGGTTCTACAAGCACCCCTGAGGTGGAGGGCAGCGAGGGTGGACTGCTCAGCTGTAGAACTATGAGAAATCATAGAGTGCAAGCAAAGTAGGGAATGCCTTCTTGTTAACAGGTGAGGTCAGAGGAGAGATCAGAAATCCAGTAGAAATCCAGAAACAAGGCCTGGATTTAGCAGTGGTGTTGGAATGAAGGGAAAGGAATAAACCCCTAAGTGGACCAAGAGCAGACTTCTTCAAATGAACAAGTCCTGGGTGCTAAGACCTAGGTTGCTATGAAGTCAACAAGGTAAATACTTATTGTACTTCAACTATGTGTCAGGCTCCATGCCAGGAGCTAGATATATAATGAGGAACAGGAAAGACATGTCCTGAGGGCTTGTTTTTCCCCACTATGAAATTCTTACATATAAACATATAATGCCAGCTAGTGTCAGATTGTGTTACATGGTTTTGCTACTGAATTGTGTGAGCTTGGACAAGTTACTTAATACTTGCAGCGTTGGTTTCCTTAACTGTAAAATAGAGATAATATTACCTACCAAATGGGTAATAAATAATATTATTTTATGGTTGAATTAATTAAGCTTGATAGCCACCCAATAGCTACCCAGTAGCGTGGCTATCAAGTTTAATTAATTCACCCATTCATTTAATCAGTAAATATTTTTTACTATCTACTATGTGTTAGGCACTGTGGTATACTGAAGGGATGCAGTACTGAACAAAATAATCACTCTTTTTCCCCTGCAGAGTTAATCGTTTAGCCTTGTATAGTTATGCTCATATGAGATAATATATATGGAACTCAAAATAGTTTAGAGATCAAATGAGATAATATTTGTATAATGGCACAATTGAGATTAATTTTCTTGTTCCCTTTGACTATGGTATCCACTCCCCCACCCTTGATATTGTACAGTTGTGTGATGGTTACTGAGAGTCGGGGATTGTGGTTTTAGAAACCTGGTTTTAGCAACCTGGTTTTAGCACTAACAAGATCTTTATAATTTCTCCTTGTATTACGTTCCACATCTGTAAAATGAGGGCTCTGTTTACCATGAGGCTGAGCAACTCCAGGAAGTATTTTTTCTTAACTTTCCATTTCCCTTTATCTTATGCACAACAATCAAGGTAAATGAAAATAAGTTGATAGTGTAATAATTTTATTGATGAGAGGAAGTGCAAAGATTCTGAGCAATACTATTTGCACACCAGTGCCATCTAGTGGAAAATGTGTAATTTTCTTAAATTGCCCTGACAGCAATCTCTGTTCTTCATGAAGTAAGAGTACTGATTGGTGTCCTGAAAGTTTTAGGCTGTTATTGAGAGCAGTTATTTATTTTTTTTCAAAGAGAAGACAAACGATTGTATAAAACAAAACCAGGAATGCAAATATTGGGAAATGCCAGGAAAGCAAAATTTCTTTACTATTCAACTTTGTGAAACATGACATATTCAAGGAAAATTAGAAATTTACTTATAAATTAAAAAATATAGTAAATATATTTTTCATGACTTATGTATTTATTTTAAACATATTTATTGAGATACAATTCTTCTTCTTTTTTTTTTTTTTTTTGTTAAGGGATGGGGTCTCACTATGTTGTCCAGCTGGGATTACAGGCGAGTCCCACCACACCCAGCAAGATCTAATTTTTATACCACACAATTCACTCAATTGATGTATTCAATTAAATCATTTTTAGTACATTCACAGTATTGTGCAAGCATCTTCACAATCAATTTTAGAACATTTCATCACTCAATGACCAAATTGTTAATTTCAAATCATAAAACCTTTGAACATGAATTACGTGTCACTAAAACATCTAAAAATCTCTAAGGTTTGAAAGAATGATTTTTAGTCTGCTTAGTAGAAAAAAATGTGCTGGGCATTTGCAGATTAAATTTTTTCAAATGTAGCTTATAAGTCACTGTTACTAGAATGTGCACATACGTTTGTTTCACATGAAATTTAGATGATTTTTGAAACTTTTCTCCCTCAAACCTTTCCTTTTTAAAAATGAGAGGTGATATTGTGACTAATTTTTGAAATGCCAGGATCAAATAATAAATTTTTGTCACTATTTTCCAAACTGAAGTACAATGGGTCTTAGTTGGTGACATTAGTCTTCATATGTTACATTTAATTAACTAAAAATGTTTTGCCCTGTTTGCACATTTTTAGAGGTTTTACAACTAAGACTTATTGGTGATCAATTCGTAACTTTAAAATTGTTGTATATGAATATGGTCCAGAGTTTTCATTTGTCCCATCTGTAAGGCTACTTGACTACCGATAAGGTATGCAATCACTTAGCCTGGCCTGTGACAGACACTGAGGAAATGGTAGTCACCTTGAGTTTGCATACGTTTGTTTGAGTTTGAGAATAATATCTAACACCTGATTTTTTTTCACAGTATACATGCTCCTTTTGATTCAATTTGATTTAATTTTTTTTTTTTTTTGAGATGGAGTTTCGTTCTGTTGCTCAGGCTGGAGTGCAGTGGCATGATCTTGGCTTTGCCTCCTGGGTTCAAGTGATTCTCCTGCCTTAGCCTCGCGAGTAGCTGGGACTACAGGCATGTGCCACCACGCCCGCCTAATTATTTTTGTATTTGTAGTAGAGACAGGATTTCACTGTGTTAGCCAGGATGGTCTCGATCTCCTGACCTTGTTATCTGCCCGCCTCAGCCTCCCAAAGTGCTGGGATTACAGGTGTGAGTCACCACGCCCGGCAAATCACATACATCTTTTTAATGTGTAGATCACAGGACAAAACTCATAGATACCACTTAGAATAGTTTCATTCAAGCATCTGGTGACTGTGGCTATTTAAATTAAAATAAAATTACCTAAAATTAAAATGAATTATAATGAAAATAACTAAAAATTAATTTCCTTAGTTTAATTAGCCAGTTTTTGACAGCTCAAGACAGCTACTGGACAGCAGGCAAGCAGAGCCAGGGACCGCACAGCAGATACAAGGCTTTGCGCCTTTCCGAGCGGTCGGATTCCACGGGATCTGGGGGCCAATCAGCAGCGCGACCGGGGCTGGCTTGCCATTGGCTGGCGCCCACCGGAAGCACATGTCCCGCTACGCCTGCCAGGGCCTGGGGCGCTGTTTCTGGATCGACAGCCTGTAAGTTGAGGCGCGGACTCAGGCCGGGCGGTGGTCCCAAGTAACTGCCGGGAGTAGGGGGCGAAGGGCAAAACCGCTGGCCCTTTTTAATATCCACATTAAAAAGTATTTCACTAGCATTTCTCTTTTTATGAAAAGTAAGTCATAGCAATAGTATGTACCCACTAGCCCTCTTTAAGCACTTTCAGTTGGGTGAAAAAAAGTTGTAAACAACTGCAGTGTTTCAGATATTGCGTTCAACACAGGGTAGCCAAGTCACCCTTAAAAAGGAATTGTTAAACCTATAAGATTATAGATTTAAGATTCATTAGCTTTCACCATCTCTTCTCCACTGCTAACCAAACCGTGACCTTAAATAAGTCACTCGATCTCCGTTTGCCTCATTTTCCTTGTCTATCAAAATAGAGATGTTAATGGTATCCATCTTACAGGGCTGTCGGCAGGACTAAATGAGTTAATAATATATAAAGTGCTTAGAACATGCCTGTCACATACTAAGCACATACAGATATTTGACACTGTTACTCTATTTAGTTTTGAAATTACTTCATTCTTGGAAGAATGACCATTTGCATACTAGATGCCACATCTTTGCCGATTTCAGTGAGAGATTTCTTTTGAAATATGAAATGCTGATACAGTGTAAAATGGTTATAGGACAAAATGAATTCTCTTCATATTCTTCCTATCCTTCTCAGGATATCCTATCCCTTGCTCTCCTGCTTTTCCCTTCCTGCTATAACTGAATCAGTTGGTTTTAATGCACTTGGAAGAGGGTCATAGGGATTTGCACTGGCAGTATTCGCCTGTGATTAAAGAGGGGAGCAGTAAACGTTTTAATTGTGATTAATGGTGGTAGTTGTAACAGTTATAATGGAAATATGTTACACGTGACTTTCATGTGAAAACTGAGGTTTATGAGCAAAGACAGTTTTTGATTGTTTTTAAATGTCTAGTTTCCTGAATTACTAGTAATATTTATTTAGTATAAAAATCAATTTGATTTTCCTTTTTTTTTTTTGAGGGAATCTCACTCCGTTGTCCAGTCTGGAGTGCAGTGACATGATCTTGGCGCACTGCAACGTCCACCTCCCAGGTTCAAGCAATTCTCCCACTTCAGTCTCCTGAGTAGCTGGGACTACAGGCATGCCCTACCACCCCTGGCTACTTTTTATATTTTTAGTAGAGACAAGGTTTCACCATGTTGGCTAGGCTGGTCTCGAACTCCTGACCTTAGGTGATCCACCGACCTCGGCCTCCCAGAGTGCTGGGATTATAGGCGTGAGCCACCGTGCCCATCCTCAAACTGATTTTTCAGCTTTGTATAAAAATTGGAAATAAAGATTCCATAGTTAGTACTTAGGTGACTTTTTTATGTTGCAGACTTTATGGTTATGGTGAAATAGTTTGCAAAAAGGCCAAAACTGTGCTTTTGTGACTGAAGTTTTATCGTTTTTGGTCCGTGCTCAAAGGCTCACTGAATTCTGAACCTATTTAGATAATTAATAGAACTGATAATTGAATGCAGTACTTTGAGCGGTGTTTGAAATTTTAAAGTAAGCTTCTCCTGGATAAAGTTAAGTTTTCTTACCTGGCTTTTTATGAGACCTGAATCATTGGTTCATAGCTTGTTTTTGGATACCGCCTAAACAAAACTATCTTCCCTTTAGGTGGATTATTGACACTTTTATGAGTTTCCACATAGATTTTAAAAAGTTAGGAAGATATTAGTTTTGCAAGTTATTGTGTATAAAGCATTGGCCTTTCTTGGAGTAGCAGCTAACAGTGTTTATGTTATTCTGCCAAGAATACGTATTGTTTAATAATAATTGTTTAATAATGTTAAACAATTGTATGAATTTAGTTAAACAATATGTATTCTTTAATATCGGCAGAATAACACCAACATTTTCTGTTTCTCAGCTGGGTTATATATTGATAGATGAATATGTGCTTAGAACTCTACTCTCAGAGAATTAGGTATTTTCATGATGTCTGAAGTCGTGATTCTTTGTGTTCAAATCCATCCCAAACCCCATCTCCCTTGTACTCATTCTTCACAGAATGCAAAAGAGAAAAAGAAAACCCAATGTATTCATTACTATATTAAAACACATTTTTTAATAGTTTGAAATTATTTTAATTTTTACATCATTTTAGATTGAGGAGGCGTTTAGTTATAGAAATTTTAACAGTCTTAACCAAAATATCTTTGTAAAAAATTTATTTTATATATCTATCACCACACAATAAGGTCTTTCCTATTTAAAATTGTGTATTTTCCACTACATTAGTGTTAAATACATACTGATACTAACTGAACTCAATAATACTATTTCTGATTGCTTTTAGATAATGCTTGATCTAGTCTGGAATTTATAGCTAAGAACGTAAAGTAAATGAGAAATTATATATAGGTTGCTATGGCTGCATTCTTTTCTGTATAATTTTTATTTTTACAGTTGTATTATTGTAGACATACAAATACAATAATATCATGTTTAAACATCTTTTCTATTTGTTCTATTCTTATTTTTAAGTAAGGGGATGCAAAATTAGACCTATACATTTTACATCATCTTTTGCACATGCACTTTTTAGAAATGAAAAGGAATACGATTGACATGAATAAATTAATGCAATTCTTTGAAGCCTGATGTAAAACCTCTTTCATACCAAGTTTCTGAAGTAGCTATGGCAGAAACTTAAAATAAGCCTAATTAATGAAATGTTGTGTTTTTATGAAATTGGATGCTATAGCTTTGCGCAGTGGCAGTATTGTAGCCAATGAGGTTTAGCCGAGGCACGGTTATTGCTAGTTGAAAACTTTTCCCAGTACTCTGCCGTGATGATTTGCAACATAGTCAGCACTGGCAATTTTTGACAGTCTCTACGGAGACCGATTTTAAAAAAAAAAGGAAAGAAAGAAATTGGATGCTATAATATATCTGTGTTTTTGAGCACTCAGACATTAAAGCTTGCATGCTCTAATTGACATGTTTTTGTTTAACATGACACTAGCATTCACTTCAGCCAAGGTGATGGAATTCTTTTTCCCCCAGCTTTGAAAATTGGATATTTTCTTTGGTTTGTGGTTTTAATGTTCCATTGCAGAGCAAAATGGGACATGCTGAAGCAGGCAAGAAGATCTTTATTCAAAAACGTGCTCAGTGCCACACAGTGGAAAAAGGTGAAAAACACAAGGCTGGTCCAAATCTCTGGGGCCTCTTTGGCTGAAAAACAAGACAAGCACCAGGATTTTCTTATACAGAGGCAAACAAAAACAAAGGTAAAAACTAGCAGTTATGGAAAAGAACCAGATATTTTGTAGAAAAGAATAAAGCACATGATTTGGCATTATAATAATTTCCTAATTTGCAGCATCAGAAATGGACCACTTTTTATATGTTACTGAAATATGGATTTATATCATAAGACCTGTGTTTGGATAACTGATGATCCTTTTAATCAGAAGAATTAGCAATCTTGTATGGCATAGATTTTTGCCTATTCAGGGTATTTGATTTTATGTAATATATTTATCTTGAAAAAATATAAGCTAGATTTAAAAAATTCTTATTTTAGTAGCATAATGGCAGTAGTGATTCTATTTGTAGTATTGATTTTAGCAGAGTGGGAAGAATATTATATAGTTTGAAAAGTATAGTCAGCATTTTTTTTGTTGGTGGAAAGAGGGTAAAGTCAGATAGCATCTTAGGGTTAAGATCAAAATGATTGGAAAAGACTGTAATATCTTTGCAAAGCAATTTGTTGTTCCTGGAGATTCTAATAATATGGAGATGTATATGGTGTATATGTGTGTGTATATATCTCCAGGAA
>PVKP010036354.1:0-22514 GCA_004027715.1 Plecturocebus donacophilus | reverse complement strand
TTGCAATGAGCTGAGGCCACTGTACTCCAGCCTGGGTGACAGACAAGACTCCATCTCAAAAAATCGGCCAGGTGTGGTGGCTCACGCCTGTAATCCAAGCACTTTGGAGGCCAAGGCAGGTGGATCACCTGAGGTCAGGAGTTCAAGACCGGCCTGACCAACATGGTAAAACCCCATCTTTATAAAAAAATAAAAAATTAAAAAATATATGTATACCCCAAACCTAAAATGCAATAAAAAATAAATTAATTAAAAATAATAATAAATAAATAAAAATAATTATCTCCAGATTATAGGACACAGCCCTCACCATCCCACATACCACCTCACCAACCACTTACCCAGGTGGCCACGTTGAATTGGTATCTTTGGAAGAGGTTGCTCATGTCAACAGTGTAATGCCCCTGGTAGCCACACGCCTTCCACCAAGGTGAGTAGAGGTGATAAATGTTGAGGCCAATGCCCTGAATCATGCCACAGCCTTCTAGGACCTGCAGAAAAGAATCAGTCGAAAGTCTTTCTGGGATTGAGGGTGAAACACAACTTGCTGTGCTTCCTGGCTGACACCAATTGACACCAAGGTCCCAATTTCTCGACATCCCACATGATAGACGCTGCCAGCACAGCATGTGGGACCTAAGCTTGTGCCCTGTGGCTTTCTAGAGAGAAGGGCAGTCTTGGAGCTGACTCCAGGAGACACATCCACGCCATACCACAGGGAGCTGGGGGATGCTGCAGCCCTCCTCCACCCAGGAGAGAGCTACTAAGTATCAACTGGCTTCACCAAGGCAGTGGGCTTGATTATGCTGTCGGGATCAGAGCTCACATTTTTTTTTCCCTTTTTTTTCAGAGACAAGGTCTCACTCTGTTGCCCAGGCAGGAGTGCAGTGGCACAGTCATAGCTCACTGCCACCTCAAACTCCTGGGCTCAAGCCTCAGCCTCCCAAGCAGCTAGGACTACAGGCACATGCCAACATGCACACTAATTAAAAAAAAAATTTTTTTTTTGAGACTGAGTTTCACTCTTGTTGCCCAAACTGGAGTGCAAAGGCACAATCTCAGTTCACTCCAACCTCTGCCTCCTGGGTTCAAGTGAGTCTCCTGACTCAGTCTCCCTAGTAGCTGGGATTACAGGCACCTGCCACCATGCCTTGTCACCCAGACTGGAGTGCAGTGGCTAAATCTTGGCCCCCTGCAACTTCCGCCTCCCGGGTTCAAGCAATTCTCCTGCCTCAGCCTCCTGAGTAGCTTAGATTATAGGAGTCCACCACCAAGCCTGGCTAATTTTTGTGTTTTTAGTAGAGATGGGAGTTTCACCATGTTGGCCAGGCTGGTCTTGAACTCCTGATCTCAGTTGGTCCACTCGCCTTAGCCTCCCAAAGTGCTGGGATTACAGGCATGAGCCAATGCGTCCAGCTCAAAAAAAATTTTTTTTTAGAGATGAGCTCTTGCTATGTTGCCCAGGCTGATCTCGAATCCTGGGCTCAAGTGATCCTCCTGCCTCAGCCTCCCAAAGTGCTGGGATTACAGGCATAAACCACTGTGCCTGGCCCCACAATTTTATTTAATTGGCCTATTTAGGTAGGCCAAAGACTCTATAGTCCTATCATCTCACCCATTCCCACTCTTAGTAGTTGTGAAAGTATCTCCACTTGGGCATACACAGCAGAAAGTTTGCAAGACTGCATGGCAGCCAAACTTCTTGGCAGAAACTTGCCAAGTAAACACTCTTAAAATGCTAATTCTTATTTGAAAACCAAATTTTGGTAGCCTGTAATAACTCCCCATGCACAATAATCCTTTGTCAAGGGTCAAATGGAAGTCCAAGGCACTTGAAATGTTTGGATTCCAGCAATAGCTAATCAGAACTTGAGGGCCCAACAGCAGGCAAGGAGCAGAGTTGAAATCACTGCTCTAGGACAGTCTCCTCTGAATTGTCACCATTTCTTGTGAGAACTCCTGCTGCTTTTTATTTTGCTTTTTTTTTTTTTTTTTTTTTTGAGGCAAAGTCACGCTCTTGTCCCCCAGACTGGAATGCAATGGCACGACCTCGGTACCCTGCAACCTCTGCCTCCCTGCTTCAAGTGATTCTCCTGCCTCAGCCTCCGGAGTAGCTGGGATTACAGGCACCTGCCACCACACCCAGCTAATTTTTGCATTTTTAGTAGAGACAGGATTTCACCATATTGGCCAGGATGGTCTCAAACTCCTGACCTCAGGTGATCCACTTGCCTTGGCCTCCCAAAGTGCAGGAATTACAGGCATGAGCCACTGCACCCTGTCTATTTATTTATTTAATTTCTTTTTTTTTAGAGAGGGAGTTTTGCTCTTTTTGCCCAGGCTGGAGTGCAATGGTGCGATCTCACCTCACTGCAACCTCCACCTCCCGGTTTCAAACAAGTTTCCTGCCTTAGCCTCCCAAGCAGCTGGGATTATAGGCATGTGCCACCATGTCTGGCTAATTTTATATTTTTAGGAGAGATGGGGTTTCTCCATGTTGGTCAGGCTGGTCTCGAACTCCCAACCTCAGGTGATCCACCCGCCTTGGCCTCCCAAAGTGCTGGGATTACAGGCATGAGCCACTGTGCCCAACCTGGCCTATTTATTTTTAAATTTTTTGTAGAGACAGAGTCTCACTATGTTGACCAGGTAGGCTGGTCCTACCTTGGCCTCCCAAAGTGTTGGGATTACAGGCATGAGCCACCATGCCTGGCCAGTAATAAGATTTTTTTTTTGGATATGGAGTTTTGCTTTTGTTGCCCAGACTGGAGTAGAATTGAGCGATCTCGGCTCACCGTAACTTCTGCCTCCTTGGTTCAAGCGATTTTCCTGCTTCAGACGCCCGCCACCACGCCCAGCTAATTTCTGTATTATTAGTAGAGACAGAGTTTCACCATGTTGGTCAGGCTGGTCTCAAACTCCTGACCTCAAGTGATCCACCCAGCTTGGCCTCCCAAAGTGCTGGTATTACAGGCATGAGCCACCACGCCCAGCCCAGCAATACGACTTTTAAAACAACATTGTGGGCCCAACCAATGTGCCTGCCTCACAGGGTTGCTGTATGGTGCAAAGGAGAAAATATCGTGCTTTGTAAACTGTGAATTGGAAGAGTGTGTGTATTCGTGTGTGTACAGCACTGTGCACTAGGATTCTGAGCTCCTCTTTTTTTTTTTTTTTTTTTTTTTTTGGAGACAGTCTTCCTCTTTTGACAGGCACCAGGCTGGAGTGCAGAGGTGCCATCTCGGCTCACTGCAACCTCTGCCTCCTGGCTTCAAGCAATTCTGCCTCAGCCTCCCGAGTAGCTGGGACTACAGCTGCTCGCCACCACACCCAGCTAATTTTTGTATTTTAGTAGAGACGGGGTTTCACTATGTTGGCCAGGATGGTCTTGATATCTTGATCTCGTGATCTGCTCTCCTCGACCTCCCAAAGTGCTGGGATTACAGGTGTGAGCCACCTTGCCTGGCCCTCTTTTTCTTTTTTTCCTTTTTTTTTTTTTTTTTAAGACAGAGTCTTGCTCTGTCCCCGAGGGTGGAGTGCAGTGGCACAATCTTGGCTCACTGCAACCTCCATCTCCCAGATTCAAGCGATTCCCCTGCCTAAGCCTCCTGAGTAACTGGGACTACAGGTGCACGCCACCACGCCTAATTTTTTGTATTTTAGTAGAGACGGGGTTTCACCATGGCCAGGATGAACTCCTGACCTCATGATCTCCTGACCTCATGAACTCCTGACCTCATGAAAGCCTGACCTCATGATCCACCCACCTCGGCCTCCGAAGGTGCTGGGAGTACAGGCGTGAGCCACTGCACCTGGCCTCTTTTTCTTTTTATTTATTTATTTATTTATTTTGAGTCTTGCTGTTGTTGCCCAAGCTGGAGTGCAATGGTGCGATCTCGGCTCTCTGCAACCTCCACCTCCCAGGTTCAAGTGATTCTCCTACCTCAGCCTCCCGAGTAGCTGGGATTAAGGCTCCTGCTACCACGCCCAGCTAATTTTTTTGTATTTTTTAGTAGAGACGGGGTTTCACTATGTTGGTCAGGATAGTCTCGAACTCCTGACCTCAGGCGATCCACCCACCTAGGCCTGCCAAAGTGCTAGGATTACAGGTGTAAGCCACTGCGCCTGGCCTGAGCTTCTCTTTTCTTTTGCTCTTCTGACAGCTGAACAGGAAAGAGACACCCTGGCCAGGTGCAGTAGCTCGTGGCCTGTAGTCCCAGCACTTTGGGAGGCCAAAGTTGGAGGACTGCTTGAGCCCAGGAGTTCCAGATCAGGCTGGGCAACATAGCAGAGACCCTGTCTCAATTTAAGAAAAAAGAAAGAGACACCCTCATTCCAACTTTCCTCTGTGGCTCTGAGGAGCAGGGGTGCTCCCCGCTCTCAGGCAGTGGTTCTCTGTGTTGCTGAAGTTTCAGGTGTCCTGAGAGCAGCAGTAGGTGTGAGGAATGCCCAGAGGCTGTGGACAGAGGTCTGGAAAGCCAGATAGTGACAGCAGGAAGCCACTGGACCCACCTCCATTCCCATGGAAGTCGCCCCATTTCCTGCCATATCTAAATTGGCCTGCATGGTGGCATCACCTGTCTCTGGCTTAAGGATGGCAGAGAGCCACCTGCCTCACAGGTAGATGTATGACAAGCTGCCCAAGAAAACGACGAGAAAGAGACAGGACTTACTCTTTGCCAATGAGGCCACTGTAACCAAATTCCATCAATGTCATTAGTCAGCTAGTAAGTAGTTGGTCGTTCTGTTTCCCATTCCAAAGTCCTAAAACAATGAGGGACAAGTTAATGCCTCTACTTGATAGTGACCGTGATAATGACTTACCTTGAATGAGCACTCACTGTGTGCCAGACCCTGCCTTGAATTCTTTACATTAATTGTCTTCTTTATTCACCATAACCCTATGAAGAAGGTTACTACTTTTTGCATTCCATTTTTTTTTTTTTTTTTTTTTTTAGAAAGAGTCTCACTCCATCGCCTAGGATGGAGTGCAGTGGTACGATCTTCGCTCACTGAAACCTCTGCCTCCCAGGTTCAAGCGAGCCCAGGCTCTGTCACTGAGGCTGTATGTAGTTCACTGGCCAGAACTCAGCTCACTGCAACCCTCATCTCCTGGGTTCAAGCGATTCTCCTGCCTCAGCCTCTCTAGTAGCTGGGATTACAGGTGTCTGCCACTTTGTCTGGCTAATTTTTGTATTTTTAGTAGAGACGCTGTTTTACCACGTTGGCCAGGTTGGTCTCGAATTCCTGATCTGCCCGCCTCGGCCTCCCAAAGTGCTGGGATTATAGGCATGAGCCACCATGCCCAGCCTTAATTCTTCCTAACTGTTGAACAAGGGCCCTGCATATTATGTAGCCAGTCCTTTGTGAACTGTGGAAACGGCCCAGCTGCCTGGAAGTGGGCCTCTTGGGAGGCAGCCCTGTGTTGGCAAGAGAACGTTGACTTCCCTTTGTTTCCAGGGGTTCTCCCTGAGGACTCATGCTGCCCCAGTTCTTGCAGCTGGTTCCTGGCCTGCCTTCAGCCCCACCAGCCATATGGCATGGGTGGCAGCTATGGAGGGAAGTGTCTGCAGGATCATTAGTGGCAAGCTTCAACTGGAGCCATAGGATTTCCCAGTCAGAAAAACCTCAGCAGTCATCCGCTGTAACCCTCTCACTATGGAAAAAAGGAACCCGAGGCCCAGAGAGGGAAGAGAGTGGTGTGAAGTTACACAGCAAGTAGGTGTTTAGACTTAAAAAAGGCGTTCTTTCTTTATGGACTACACCCTATTGAGGGCAGACCAGCAGTGAAAAGGAGGGCTCATTTAGCACTGGCCTGAGGCTTGGAAGACCTCTCTCATCTGTTTTTTTTTTTTTTTTTTTTTTTTTGGGACAGAGTCTTGCTCTATTGTCCAGGCTGGAGTGCAGTGGCACAATCTTGGGTCACTGCATCCTGTGCCTCCCAGATTCAAGTGATTCTCCTGCCTCAGCCTCCTGAGTAGCTACAAGCGCCCACCACTGTACTCGGCTAACTTTTGTATTTTTAGTAGAAATGGGATTTCATCACGTTGGCCCAGGCTGGTAGCGAACTCCCACCTCAGCCTCCCAAAGTGCTGAGATTACAAGCGTGAGCCATTGTGCCCAGACTCTTCTCATCTTAACTAAATCATGTGGAGTTGGGTTTAGCTCCTAGAGGCAGAATCCCTGCTGTCTGGGAGCAGCCCTGCATGAGATTTAATCAAAGCAGCCTTGCCCAGCCAAACAGGTGCATAAATTCCCTTTAAAATGAAGAAAGGATGGCGCAAGATTGTAAAACATTAAGAAAAATACTAAAACCTGAGCCAGGTATGGTGGCTTATGCCTGTAGTCCTGGCACTTTGGGATACTGAAGCGGGAGGATCCCTTGAGCTCAGGAGTTCAAGACCAGCCTGGGCAACATAGCAAGGCCCCTGTCTCTTAAAAATAAAAATCAGCTGGGCATGGTGGTTCGTGTCTGTAATCCCAGCACTTTGGGAGGCTGAGACGGGCGGATCATGAGGTCAGGAGTTCGAGACCAGCCTGACCAACATGGCGAAACCCCATCTCTACTAAAAATACAAAAATTAGCTGTGCGTGACAGCATGTATCTATAATCCCAGCTACTAAGGAGGCTGAGGCAGGAGAATTGCTTGAACCTGGGAGGTGGAGGTTGCAATGAGCCGAGATTGTGCCACTGCACTCCAGCCTGGGCAACAAAGCAAGACTCTATTTAAAAAAATAAATAAATAAACATAAACAACAACCAGGCCGAGTGCAGTGGCTGATGCTTGTAATCCCAGCACTTTGGGAGGCTGAGACTGGTGGATCACAAGGTCAGGAGTTTGAGACCAGCCTGGCCAATATGGTGAAACCCCCATCTCCACTAAAAAAACCCAAAAAACCTGATTACCCAGCAGAGCACTCTGGCAGGATGCATATGATAGAGTGGTGTGTTCTGTGTTCTGGTGGCCACACCTGCAGCGTGCACACCTGGGGCCAGCCCCAGTGATGGGGGCTTTCCAACGCTGAGCTCACTCAATTCACCCAACAAACCTGTCAGATGCTTATTTTTGTTCTCACCATGTAGATGTAGAAATCTGGACTCAAGGAGATAATACGCCTTTCGTGAGGTTTCTTTTGCAATGCTTTTAGAGCTCACTGATCAAATGAGATAATGCATGGGAAGTGTTATACACAATGCTAAGTGCATACATAGTAAATGTTTGAGAAAGGTTGGTTATATAAGATCCTACGGACTAGAAATGGTAAAACCAGGATTCAAATTCAGGCGTATCCAATTCTAACTCTGCTCTATTTCAGTTATCAAGACTGTCCCAGGCCGGGAGTGGTGGCTCATGCCTATAATCCCGGCACTTTGGGAGGCAGAGGTGGGTGGATCGCCTGAAGTCAGGAGTTGGAGACCAGCCTGGCCAACTGGTGAAACCCTGTCTCTAAATTAAAAAAAAAAAAAAAAAAAAAAAAAAAATAGGACTGTCCCAGTGTCTAAGCCCTGTTCAGTTAAACCTCAATTAATTTGAAGTCAGCTATCTAGAGCTCACAATTAGCTTGATTTTTTTTTTCTTGAGCTTTGAATCCTTAGAGGAAAAAAAAAGCAAATCCTCAAGACGCAAACTAGGATTCAGTACAAGCCAGAGTTTATACTGAAGTGAAGGTCCCTAAGGAGCTCTGGTTGACCTAGAGCCTGGAAGTAAGGGCTGGAAACAAGGCATTCAAACTAAATTTGTCTATAGGCCAGGCGTGGTGGCTCAAGCCTGTAATCCTAACACTTTGAGAGGCTCAGATCACGTGAGGCCAGGAGTTCAAGATCAGCCAGGCCAACATGGTGAAACCCTGTCTCTACTAAAAAAAATTAGCCAGATGTGGTGGCATGTGCCTCTAATCCCAGCTACTCGGGAGGCTGAGGCATGAGAATTGCTTGGACCCAGGAGGCAGAGGTTGTAGTGAGTCGAGATCACACACTGCACTCCAGCCTGGGCGACAGTATCAAAATAAAAACAAACACAAATGACAATTAGTCTAGGAAGGCAATTTCTCAGGAATTCTGTGGTTAGTACTTACTCCGGCCCATTGCCTGCACCTTCTTGGTCCTCAAACCTAGACAGGGGTGACACGTCATAAGTGCTTAAAAACAACTTTTATGGCTGGGCACAGTGGCTCACACCTGTAATCCCAGAACTTTGGGAAGCCAAGGTGGGCAGATCACAAGGTCAGGAGTTTGAGACCAGCCTGACCACCATGGTGAAACCTGTCTCTACTAAAAATACAAAAATTAGCCGGCAACGGTGGCACGGGCCTTTAATCCCAGCTACTCAGGAGGCTGAAGCAAGAGAATCTCTTGAACCTGGAAGGCGAAGGTTGCAGTGAGTTGAGATCATGCCACTGCACTCCAGCCTGGGTGACAGAGTGAGACTCCATCTCAAAAAAAAAAAAAAAAACTTTTGCAGGAAAGGAAGAAAGGAAGCTCTTTACCAGATCTTAAATCAGTCAAGAAAGATTCAGTTTTATTCAGGAAGAAAGGATTTTTTTTACAGATGGGTCTCACTGTGTTGTCCAGATTGGCCGAGAACTCCTGGGCTCAAGGGATCCTCCCACCTCAACCTCCTAAGTAGCTAGGACTACAGGTGCATGCCACCACACCTGGCTAGAAGAAAGGATTTCTAACACAGGTTAAAATTATTTATTTTAAACATCAAGGAATATATAGTTTAGAAGACTAAACCTATGTCAATCAGGAATTCAGTTACATACAATGGTCATTAGGCTCTGGTTATTTGAGGTCCAGTGTATTAGCGCAGAACCCAGAAGCCTCCCTGATATTGAAACCCATGGTGCCAGCTTTCCTTATACCAATTTCTTGGGTGTGGCTGAAGAGAAGATAAAGTCAGCTTCTCTCTGGGCCTCTGTTAACCATGAGCGGCCAGACAAGTATGGCAAATGTTGGGGTTTGTGAACTGCTAAAGTTTATAGTGAAGCCGAGAGGCTGCATCTGTCTCAGCTCACTCCCTTCACAGCACTGGCCAGTGTTCCTGGTCAGTCCCATTCCCTTTGCCAGCCTGAGCTTCTGGGCAGAGGCTGATGGGACAGCTGGCTCTGATGCAGACCTCTGCTCAGCTACTGGCATTTCAGTGCCCCAGGGTGGATGCTAGGTTGCAGGGGAGCAAAGGAGTGGGCTGGAACTGGCTGATTCCATTCAAGGTCAATTGCAGCTCTTTAAAACCCAGATGTTCACTGGGGGCAGGCAGGGCACATACATGAGAAAAGCTGCCAGGTTGGAACAGTAGTGAACTTGAAGGCAGGGGTCCATCCAACTCTCACTTACGGTTTCCAAGAAAGAATGAGGACCAGGGTTGCCAGACATTCCAATTTCTCAGAAAAGCCAGACATTCAGATACTTTTTTATTCTTTTTTTTGAGACAGAGTCTTGCTCTGTTGCCCAGGCTGGGGCACAGTGGCATGATCTAGGTTCAGTGCAACCTCTGCATCCTAGGCTCAAGAAATTCTTGTGCCTCAGCCTCTTGAGTAGTTGGAATTATAGGCACATGTCATTACAACTGGCTAATTTTTATATTTTTAGTAGAGACAGGGTTTCACCATGTTGGCCAGGCTGGTCTTGAACTTCTGGCCTCCAGAGATCCACCAGGCTCGGCCTCCCAAAGTGCTGGGATTACAGGTGTGAGCCATTGCGCCTGTCCCAGCTCTTAGTTTTTTGTTTGTTTGTTTTTTGAGATGGAATTTTGCTCTTGTTGCCGAAGGGCACAATGTTGGCTCACTGCAACCTCTGCTTCTGAGGTTCAAGTGATTCTCCCGCCTCAGTCTCCCACATAGCTGGGATTACAGGCACATGCCACCATGCCTGGCTAATTTTGTATTTTTTGTAGAGAGGGGGTTACACCATGTTGGCCAGGCTGGTCTCAAACTCCTGATCTCAGGTGATCTGCCCACTTCAGCCTCTCAAAGTGCTGGGATTACAGGTGTGAGCCACTGAGCCCTGCCCTGGTTCTTAGTTTTTTTTTTCTTTTTTTTTTTTTAAAGACGGGGTTTCACCATGTTGGTCAGGCTGGTCTTGAACTCCTGACCTCAGGTGATCCACCTGCCTTGGCCTCCAAAGTGCTTGGATTACAGGCGTGAGCCACCGCACCCGGCCTGTTTTTTTTTTTTTTTTTTTTAATTCTTTTAAGTCCATGACCTGCTGAAGCTTCTTAATTTTTAAATGCTTCTCCTCCTCCTCCTCCTTCTTCTTCTTCTCCCCTTTCCCTGCTGTCCTCCTCCTCTTCTTTCTTTCTCCCTTCTTTTTCCTAGTCTTTCTTCTCTTCCTGTTTATTTTATTTTTTCAAAAACATCAGCGCACAAATGCTTCTATTTACAACCTCTGGGATGAGAAACTGGGGAGGAGAAGGCTGAGGACAATTTAATCAGCCAGAGCTGGAAGGACCACAGAATCTCACCATCTCACAAATGAGGGACAAGGGCAGAGGGGCCTCCCCAACGGCAGGTGGTGTGGTCAGTGCTGGAGGATTTCAGTCCCTGAGGCTGAATTAGCAGGGGGAGATTTGCACCAGAGAGATTGAAGTTAGTTGTAAAGAACTTCCCAGCAAGCCGAGGTGGGTGGCTCATGAGGTCAGGAGTTCCTCACCAGCCTGGCTGATATGGTGAAACTCCATCTCTACTAAAAATACAAAAATTAGCCAGGCGTGGTGGCGTGCGCTTGTAGTCCCAGCTATTCAGGAGGCTGAGGCAGGAGAATCGCTTGAACCCAGGAGGCAGAGGTTGCAGTGAGCTGAGATCGCGCCACTGCACTCCAGCTTGGCGACAGAGTGAGACTCCGTCTCAGACAAACAAACAAAAACTTCCCAGCAGTGGAGATGGGGGAACTGAGGCTGGGGGAAAAGCCGTGCTCTCCCACAGGCTGGGCTGGTGCTTTATTTCACGGAGATGGCACCAGCCCCGCAGACTTGGTCACGTGCCTGGTCTGCTGTCTGTCTTTCCATCTGCTGTGTGCGGCATCTGCCTCCGTTCTGAGGGTCTGCCTCATACACTCTGAGCATTTGCTTTGGGGGATCTTGCCCTTTTACTCTTTTTAAAGGGATCTTCTGCTCCCATTTGGCCCTGTTCCCAGTGCAAAGAACCCTGATGGTAGCTACAGAAAGCGAGTACCTTTGTTCCATGCTGAATGGCTGTGTCTCAGTTCGGATGATGAAAGGAAATAATCATTTGTCTACAAATGCTGGGAGCTGGGGTCCTCACAGAATGTAGTGCCTTCCTCTCACCTTAGCCTCTTTGGCTGCAGAGGGCCTCTAAGCTGAGATTCCGTGCCAGGTAGGTCCCACCACAGTCTTTCCTGGCAGCTCCTCCGTGAGTCCTTTGCCCATGACCACAGCCCTGGGTCTCTCTCTACCTGAGGGGAGAGAGCTGGAGGAATAGAGGAGTAGATTCTGCAAACTCTACCCATGGGCAGCCAGCTGCTGTTTTGTGCTTGTTCTGAAACAGGTCACTGCTGAGTCTGGTCTTTTGAGGAAAAAGGACAGAGGAGGATCCCAGGGCTTCCTCCTCGTATCCACATCTTTCCATTGCCTGGAATGAGCATCAAGGTCATAGGAGGAGACAGAGGCTCAGCCAGCTAAACATTAACCATTGAACTGGGAGGCTGTAGGCCTGGCTTTCAGACTGCCATTAACCACTGGTGACCCTGTTAAGTCACCTTCCCTTGCTAGGCCTGTTTTCTTCTCATTTTATTTATTATTATTATTGTTGAGACTGAGTTTCACTCTATTGCCTGGGCTGGCGCAATCTCAGCTCACTGCAACATCCCCCTCCTGGGTCCAAGCGATTCTCCTGCCTCAGCCTCCCGAGTAGCTGGAATTACAGGAACCCACCACCACACCTGGCTAATTTTTATATTTTTTAGTAGAGACAGGGTTTCACGATGTTGGCCAAGCTGGTCTCAAACTCCTGACCTCAGGTGATCCACCTGCCTTGGCCTCCCAAAGTGCTGAGATTATAGACATGAGCCACTGCGCCCTGATCTTCTCATTTTAATAAGAATGTTGGATTAGAGGCCAGGTATGGTGGTTCACACCTGTAATCCCAGCACTTTGGGAGGCCGAGGTGGGTGGATCACCTGAGGTCAGGAGTCCTAGACCAGCCTGGCCAACAAGGTGAAACCACATCTCTACTACAAATACAAAAATTGGTTGGGTGTGGTGGCAGGTGCCTGTAATCCCAGCTACTTGGGAGGCTGAGGCAGGAGAATCGCTTGGACCCAGGAGGCGGAGGTTGTGGTGAGCTGAGATCACGCCACTGCACTCCAGCCGGGGCAACAGAGACTCTGTCTCAAAAACAAAAAAATTGAAAAAAAAAAGAAAAGAAAAGAATGTTGTATTAGATTAGGTTCCCAGATTTGAGGCTTTCATAGATAAACAAATTTTCTATCCCTATCAAAAAAAGAAAAGGTTGAGATTTATTTATTTATTTTTTCTGTGACTGAGTCTTGCTCTGTCACCCAGGCTAGAGTGCAATGGTGTGATCTCAGTTCACTGCAACTCCGCCTCCCAGGTTCATGTGATTCTTCTGTCTCAGCCTCCCGAATAGCTGGGATTACAGGCACGCACCACCACACCCGGATAATTGTTTACATTTTTGTTAGAGATGGGGTTTCGCCATGTTGGCCAGGCTGGTCTCGAACACCTGACTTCAAGTGATCTGCCCGTCTCGGTCTCCCAAAGTGTTGAGATTACAGACGTGAGCAACTGCACCCCACCCCATTCTCATTTTTTTTTTTTTTTTTTTTTTTTTTTTTTTTTTTTTTTGAGACAGAAGCTTACTTTGTCACCCAGGCTGAAGGGCAATGGCTCCATCTCGGCTCACTGCAACCTCCGCCTCCTGAGTTCAAGCGATTCTCCTGTCTCAGCCTCCCAAGTAGCTGGGACTACAGGCGCGTGCCACCATGCACAGCTAATTTTGTTTTTTTTTTTAGTAGAGATGGGGTTTCACTGTGTTAGCCAGGATGATCTTGATCTCTTGACCTCGTGATCTGCCTGCCTTGGCCTCCTAAAGTGCTAGGATTACAGGCATGAGCCACCACGCCCTGCCCCATTCTCATTTTTGACTGACAACCAAAGCCCAAGGCATGTGCTTCGGTCTTAGCTGATAGCTGGGAATCAGGTTCATAGTGCAACTTCTGACCCTCCACGAGCTGGAACTAGTCACATTCCCAGTGAGACCCTCTTTCTCCATGTTGGGCCTTCAGAAGAGACCTTTTCTTTTTTTTTTTTAAAGACAGGGTTTCACCATGTTGATCAGGCTGCTCTCGAACTCCCTACCTCAGGTGATCCACCTGCCTCAGCCTCCCAAAGTGCTGGGATTACAGGCGTGAGCCACTGCACCTGGCCTCAGAAGAGACCTTACTGAGTGTGCAGGGTGCAGCCGTAGTTAGTGGCATGTCAGTAAAATGACACATAACCCAGGTCCTCTTTTCCAAGAACCAGGGAAGTTACTATTTATAGTGAGGTGAGGTGAATCCTCTTATGTGAAGAATTTCATCCTGATTTACTTAAGGTACTCTTTGATGCCAAATGTAACCTTTTAAAAGAATAACAATAATTTGAGTCACGGAACCCAAAAATAAAATAAAATAAAAATAATAACAACAATTGGGCCGGGTGTGGTGGCTCATGCCTGTAATCTCAACACTTTGGAAGGCCAAGGTGGGTGAGGTCAGGAGTTTAAGACCAACTGGATGAAACTCGGTCTCTACTAAAAATACAAAAAATTAGCTGGGCGTGGTGGTGGGCATCTCTAATCACAGCTACTTGAGAGGTTGAGGCGGGAGAATCACCTGAACCCAGGAGGCAGCAAGATCGCACCATTGCCCTCCAGCCTGGGTGATAAGAGCGAAACTCTGAGCCGGGTGCGGTGGCTCATACCTGTAATCCTTGCACTTTGGGAGGCTGAGGCGGGCGGATCACCTGAGGTCAGGAGTTCAAGACTTCAGCCTGACCAATATGGTGAAACCCCGTCTTTGAAAAAAATAAAAATAAAATAAATAAAAAGAGCGAAACTCCGTCTCAAAAAAAAAAAAACAACAACAATCAATGGCTTATGTATTTATTTTTAATCATCCCTTATTATGGGCAAAGTACTTTTTACAAATCCCATATAATTCTTGCAAAAAACACAAATACTTTGAGCTAAGTATTTGTGTATATTTTCCAGATTATGTGCTAGATAAAATGGCCACAAATTCTTTGTCACTTCTCTCCCAAAGAGGTGGGGTCGGCTGGGTGTGGTGGCTCACGCCTGTAATCTAAGCACTTTGGAGGCCAAGGCGAACGGATCACCTGAGGTTGGGAGTTCAAGACCAGCCTGACCAACATGGTAAAACCCCATCTTTATTAGAAAAAAAAAAAAAAGACAAAGAGGTGGGGTCTAGCTCCCCTCCACTTGAATCTTGTCGGACCCTGTGTCCTATCTTGCTTACCCAAGAGAATGCTACAAACGTGGCATTCTGGGACTCCTGTAGCTGAAGATGCTTCTCTCTAAATCTCTTGAAATCTATTGGGCCAGGCATGGTGGCTCACGCCTATAATCCCAGCACTTTGGGAGACCGAGGTGGGCAGATTGCTTTGAGCTCAGGAATTCAAGATCAGCCTGGGCAACATAGTGAGACCCTATCAAAAAAAATACAGAAGACTCCTACAAAAAAAAAAATACAAAAAATTAGCTGGGTGTGGTGGCATGCCCCTGTAGTCCCAGCTACTTGGGAGGTTGAGGTAGGATGATCAGGAAAGCAGAGGCTGCAGTGAACTAAGATCACATCACTGTTGGGACTCTCCTAAGAATACAGCTACCACACGGTAAGAAGTTGGTTCCAAATGGAGAGATCGTGTACAGATGCTCCAGATAACAGTGCAGACCAGTTCCCAGCAAGCAGCCAGCAAGTGAATGTGCCATCTTGGACACTGTGCCCCAAGCAAGCCTCCACATGGTTGCAGCTCTAGCTCTAACCAACAGTACATGGAAGAGAAGAACCACCCAGTTGATCCTGGTCAACCCACAGAATTGTGACAGAAAGTAAACTTGTTTAAAGCCTTGCAGTTTGGGAGTGGTTTATTATGCAACAATAGAGAACTGGAGAGATGAGAAAGCTAAACATCAGATGACATTATTATTCCTGTTTCTGCAGCTGATAAGATAAAGGCCCAGAGAAGTTAAATAATTTACCTGAGGTCACATAGCTAAGGAGCCGATGGAGGAGTGAGTGGGCTTTTCTCCATATCTGACCCCCAAACCAAGTGCTTACAAGTATGTGGGACATTAGGATGGGGATGTCTTTTTTTCTTTTTTGTGTAATTTTCAACTACCCACCTGCTAGCCCCAAGCCTCACCCCTGCCTTCCATGTGCCTGAGCAGGGCCACCAGCATTGGACTGTGATGCCAGTGAGATATGAACGTTTATGGTATTAAGCCACTGGGATTTTAGGGTTTATCTGTATTACCTCTTAACTAATGCATCTTTTTTTTATTTTATTTGAGACAGAGTCTTGCTCTGTTGCCCAGGCTGGAGTGCAGTGGGGCAATCTTGGCTCACTGCAACCTCTGCCTCCCAGGTTCAAGTGATTCTCGTGCCTCAGCCTCCAGAGTATCTGGGGACTACAGGTGTGTAACACCACACCCATTTTTTTTTTTTTTTTGGAGACAGAATCTTGCACTTGCCCAGGCTGGAGTGCAGTGACACAATCTTGGCTCACCACGACCTTCATCTCCTGGGTTCAAGCGATTCTCCTGCCTCAGCCTTCCGAGTAGCCAGGACTACAGGCAAGTGCTACCACGCCCGGCTAATTATTTTGTATTTTTAGTAGAGATCGTGTTTCTCCATGTTGGCCAGGCAAACTCCTGATCTCAGGTGATCCATCTGCTTCAGCCTCCCAAAGTGCTGGGATAGTAGGCATAAGCCACCATTCCTGGCCTGATTTTTGTATTTTTGGTAGAGAGGTTTCGCCATGCTGGCCAGGCTGTTCTCGATCTCTTGGTCTCAAGTCATCTTCCCACCTCGGCCTCTCAAAGTGCTGGGATTACAGGTGTGGGCCATTGCACCTAGCCCAATTTTGTTTTTAGTGGAAGAAGGATCAAAAGGATGAATCTTGTGTCTGTTTCCCCTAGGACACTTGACAAGTTTGGAGGACAGGGCATCTACCTTCTTCCTGCCTGCAGAGTCTCTGACCTTCCCCCACATCTACTGACATTTTCTTTATTGTATCATACCTAACATTATTACCAAATTATTTCAGTTTGTAATACCTATGTCTACATCTAGTACATGTACCTATACAATTAGCATCTGTGATTATTCGATTGGTCTGATTCCCCCACCAGGCTGTGGGCCATGACTGAGAGTGGCCTTGCCTAGTATAAGGGTGTCACTCAGATGTACGGAGCCGCAGCCAAGTCTCCAGGAGCCCCAGTGACTCAGAGGCTTGGAGTCTCTTCTGTGGCCACAGGGTTCCCACTTTCATGAGCAGAGATTATGCAAAGGTGACCTCTACTGACCAAACGAAGAAATGGCCGTTTACACTCCCTGTTACTTCTAGTTCAGCAAAATGACTAACACAGTCACTGCTGTCGGCCAGGCACTTGACATGTATTATTACGCCATCATCCTTGCATTTGTAATGTCTATATCCTCAAAGTGGGCATCATCACCCCCGCTTTATAGATGAGGAAATGGAAGTTCAGAGAAGTGAAGCAACTGAGTTCTCACACTGTAAGAGGCATTACTAGGATTCAAGCCAGGTCTGTCTGATGCCAAGGACTCTGCTCTGTCCACGACGTACCTGCTACTCAAAAGTGTGGCCCAGGGATCACCAGAGCGTTGGCATCTCTGGGACTGTTAGTGATGCAGACCTCAGACCCCACTCCAGACCTAGTGAATCAGAATTTGTATCGAAAGGAGAGCCCCCAGGGGATTTGTGATAATTGTGTGCACTTGTATGTATGTTAAAGTCTTAGAAACACCTTGACTCCCAGGAGGTAGCATGGAAACCCTAACATGGTTCCTCCTGGGAAGAAGATGAATTTATATGTTCCTTTTATTTTCTTTCTTTCTTTTTGAGACAGGATCTTGCTGTCATCCAGGCTGGAATGGATGAATTTGGCTGTTTGCACTGGAGCATGCCTTTGGCATAGAGGTATCCTTTCCTTCCTTCTGTTCAGAGAAGGTGAAACCCTACCTCCAGTTATTTGGCCCCTAGTCAGGCCAAAGCCCAAAGCCCAAACTCGACCTACCCTTGGAGCCCTTCTGAAGTGTTTCTTCCTTGCAGGGTGAGTCCCCTACTTTTACTAGGGGTTGGAACCTGATCTTCATTTGAGTATGGCTGGAGCAGAGAGGGGAAATACGGTGAGAGATGAGCTGGTTAGACTTGACCCTAAAGGCAAGGGGGAGTCATTGGAGCCTCTCACATGTAGTCATTGTCTGCCCACCTTGGCCGTTTTTTGATTCCTAAAGTCATGCTTTTCCCGGATCGGGGCCTTTGTACATGCAGCTTCCATTGCTTGGCAAAGTCTCCCCACCTCTCTTCACTAATTCCTACTCATCATTCACAGGCTAGCTCAAACATCACTTCCTCCAGGAAGTCTTCCTCGACTCCCCAGAAACGTTCAACACCCTAGACATAACACACTGTATTTTCCTTCCTTGGCACTTACCACAGTTTGGACGTGTATATTTGTGTCACTGCTTGCTTAGCATTTGTCTTCCCAAAATTAGGCTGGGAGCAGTGCTGGAATCTGTTTTGCTGGTTCTGTTCTTTTCTCTCTTTCTTTCTGAGATGGGGTTTCACCATACTGGCCAGGCTGGTCTTGAACTCCTGACCTCAGGTGACCCTCCTACCTCGGCCTCCCAAAGTGCTGGGATTCTAGGAGTGAGTCACTGCACCCGGCCTTTGATGGTTTTCTTGCCAGCACGGAGTGTGGTGACTGCTGGCTCCATAATCAGGACACCTGGGACCTGATCAACACAGGCCTCTGAAAAGATGGGGGTGGATATTCAGGAGTTTGAAGTTCTTGCTAAGATTTGAAGTCAGAGGGACAGTCTGAGGCCACAAAGGTGCAGGAAAGACATAGCAAGGGTTTGAGTCAAGGCAGAGGTCACAGACTGGCGGCTGTGATACATTCCTAAGTCATTGGGGAAGGACAGGTAGAATGTGGAAGAAAGCAGGGGTGGCAAGAGCCACTTGCAGGTCCCTGCTTGGTAGAGGGAGCATGGTGGTGCCATTCCTGAGATGGGGGTCAGAGACGGTGACATGCCATCTATACCTCCCACCTCAGCCCTTCTTCCTCCTGGCAGTGGCCTGGACTCTGTCCTTAGGACCAGACACTGGACAAAGCTCAGCAGCACAAATCCCTTTTATTAACCATCTTCCCTTTCTCGAGTATGCACAGTAGAAAATAAACAGTGAAGTCCCCCAACAGGGAGGGTGGGGAGAGGATGGGAAGGGGGTCCTGAGGTTAGGCCAAGAGGCCAGATTCCAGCTCCTTTTCCTGACCGTCTGTCTCTGTGCAATGACTCCCCTAACATCCCCTGACCCGGAGGACTGCAGCCCTGCTGACCAGGCTGTCCTCAGCCCTGTCAGGGCTGGTGCTGGCAGAGCTTGGGGCTGTGCCAGAGGCTGACAGAAAATAACAGCACAGTGGGTCTGGCCCCAGGGGCAGAGAAGATCAGGCACCAAGAGGGGATGTGAGAAAAGGCAGCTTATCCATCTGGGGACTGGACAGAAGCCCAGCAGCCTCCAACCAGCTTCTGCTTCTTAGATCCCACTGCCCTGAGTGGTGGGAGGCTGGGCAGGGACTCCCTCTCATACCCTGTACAGAGGTTTTGGGGAACAGGGGCCAAGGAAAGGCTAGGGGCTCCAGGCGGACGAGGAGGCCTGACTGGGGCCTGGGATTGGCCGAAGTGAGAGGCAGCAGCTGAGGGGCTGAGGTGGTCAAAACGGGAATGCAGTGTGGGGTGGGGTGGGAGGTGGGGAGAGACGTACCTCTACACCCTGCCTGGGGTAACAATGCCAGTCTGACATCCATGTGGCTGGCCACCGAGGCCAGGCCTGATGGACGTGTGTTGCTGAGGAGGCTGATGAGAGAGCCCCCTCTGCACCCGATTATGTGCATGGGAGAGACTGAGCTACACAGTGAAATGGGATGGGAGGTGAGGAGGTAATGGGGTGAGGAGGAAGGAAGGAGCAGGCAAGATCCAGACTGGAAGGGAAACTTCCAGGCCAGTGTGGCAGGCTCAGATGTTGCCCATCAGTGACAACCCAGCTGCTTTTTTTTGTTTGTTTTTTAGACAGGGTCTTTTTCTGTTGCCAGGCGCCAGGCTGGAGTGCAGTGGCGCGATCTCAGCTCACTGCATCTTGCCTCCCGGGTTCAAGCAATTCTCCTGCCTCAGGCTCCCAAGTAGCTGGGACTACAGGCACGCGCCACCATGACCAGCTAATTTTTGTATTTTAGTAGAGATAGGGTTTCACCGTGTTGGCCAGGATGGTCTTGATCTCTTGACCTCGTGATCCACCTGCACTGGCCTCCCAAAATGCTGGGATTACAGCCGTGAGCCACTGCGCCCAGCCTCCTTTTTGTATTTTTTTGAGATGGAGTTTCACTCTTGTTGTCCAGGCTGGAGTGCAATGGTGTGATCTCAGCTCATTACAACCTCTGCCTCCCGAGTTCAAGTGGTTCTCCTGCCTCAGCCTCCGAAGTAGCTGCGATTATAGGTGCCCACCACCACACCTGGCTCATTTTTTGTGTTTTTAGTAGTGACAGGGTTTTGCCATGTTGGCCAGGCTGGTCTCGAACTCCTGACCTCATCTGCTCACCTTGGCCTCCCAGTATTGGGATTACAGGCATGAGCCACTGCACCTGGCCCTGCCTTTTTTTTTTTTTTGTCTCTGGGTAGTCAGGCTAGGGTTGGCGGGGGAGGAGGCAGGGAGAAGCAAAACCATCACTGAAAAAGAAGGTGTCAGAGAGGTACACCCTGATTCTGACCAGCCTAACCCACACAGAGGGTCTGGAAGGTTCCCAGCCTTCTCCATCACCCACCTTGGAGCCTCTGAAAAGGGCCCATCTCAGATAGAAAAGCAGACCCCCCCGACCTTATGGGGAAAGCTAACGGAGGAATACTCACAGCACCGTGGCACGGGACGGCCCTTGGCTTCAGAGCCGGGCTGGCACCGTTTGTAAACATTAGACCTGGTGATGTCTGGGGATGGAGGAGGAGAGGGATGTGCAGCCTGGACCATCAGGTTTGGTCAAAGAAACAGCATGAGGCTCCACAAGGCCTGGGAAATGTCCATTAGCTATGGGAAAGAGGCCGACAGGCCTGGGAAATGTCCACTAACTATGGGAAAAAGGCCGACAGGCCTGGGAAATGTCCATTAGCTATGGGAAAGAGGCTGACTGGCCTGGGAAATGTCCATTAACTGTGGGAAAAAGGCTGACAGGCCTGGGAAATGTCCATTAGCTATGGGAAAGAAGCTGACAGGTTCATGGTGGGCAGGCCCAGGAAGGTGTGGACAAGGCCTGAATCTACCTGACTGTGCATTTGTATGACTTCAGTGCTACCTTTGGAAATTGCCAGATTCCAGAGGAAGCTACCACTGACCCTGGGGTAATGAGTACAGTTCCTACTCAGGACAGGGTGCTCTGTGGAGGACGGTGGCCTTCTGTCCATAGTGTTCTCCAGAGGGAAGTCAGACTGGATTCTTTCTTAGGAGATCTACTGACTTTCTTCACCCATGGATTCCAGGCATGGAGAAGCTGAGAACTGGGAGAGGAGGAAGCTTCCTCTATGACGTGAGATTTCCTGCCTCCATCCATGGCACTGCCAGGATGGGGGAGCAGAAAGGGGACAGGGTTTGAACTGTCCAGAGGTGTGGGGCCTGAGTTTGCCCCAGTTCCTGGAAGAGGATGTCCAAATGTCATCCCACCAGCTGGAATGATCGTGGACTAAGAATGGCCCCATAGCTCTAAGAGATGGGTTCCTGGGACCAATGGCAAAGGCCATGTATTCCTTGGGAGGCAGTGGTTATGATAAGAGATCCACAAAGATGGCGTTGGCTGTGGTCTGGCCGAAGATGAAGGCTCCCAGGGTGACCAAGAGGACTCCATAGCTGACCAGCACCCACCAGCTGTAGAGCAGGGTGAGAGAGGTCTGATCAGTCATCCCATCCCATGACTCTGCAGATTTCAACATAAAACTGTTAATTACTGTAATTATCCCACTTCTGTTGGTAGAACACTTCCTACTTCCCAAAGACTTCACTCTGAAGGTATGTGGGGCCAGGTACATTGTCTCTAGTCCACAGATAAGAAGACCAAGATTTAATAGGAGTAACTGGTCACATCATGCCAGGATTCGAATGTAGGTATCTCATGAGGCCAAGGAGTTTAAGACAGGCCTGGGCAACAAGGTAAAACATTGTCTCTACAAAAAATAAAATAAGTAGCTAGGTATAATGGTGCATGCCTGTAGTCGCCGCTACTTGGGAGCCTGAGGTGAGAGGATCATTTGAGCCTAGGAGTTGAGGCTGCGGTGAGCTATGACTGCACCACTGCACTCTAGACTGGGTGTCAAAGCAAGACTCTGTCTCTAAAAAAATTTTTTTAGAGACAAAGTTTCACTCTCGTTGCCCAGGCTGGAGTGCAATGGCACAATATTGGCTCACTGCAACCTCCGCCTCCTAGGTTCAAGTGATTCTCTTGCCTCAGCTTCCCAAGTAGCTGGGATTGTAGGCGTGCACCACCATGCAAGGCTAATTTTGTAGTTTTAGTAGAGACATGGTTTCACCATATTGGTCAGGCTGATCTTGAACTCCTGACCTCAACTGATCCACCTGCCTCGGCCTCCCAAAGTGCTGGGATTACAGGTGTGAACCACAGTGCCTGGCCAAAAAAATTTTTTTAATTTTTAATTTTTTTGTCTCCTAAGACACTGTCATTCAATATTCTTTAAAAAAATAAAATAGGCTGGGCGCAGTGGCTCACATATGTAAATCCTAGTACTTTGAGAGCCCGAGGTGGGTGGATCACTTGAGGTCAAGAGTTTGAGACCAGCCTGGTCAACATGGTGAAACTCCATCTCTACCAAAAGTATAAAAAATTAGCCAGGTATGGTGGCGCATGCCTGTAGTCCCAGCTACTCGGGAGGCTGAGGCAGGAGAATTGCTTGAACTCGGGAGGTGGAGGTTGCAGTGAGCCGAGATTGCACCACTGCACTCCAGCCTGGTGACAGAGCAAGACTCTGCCTCAAAAATATTTTATTTTTTTTTAAGAGATGGGGTTTCACCATGTTGGCCAGGATGGTCTCGATCTCCTGACCTTGTGATCTGCCTGCCTTGGCCTCCCAAAGTGCTGGGACTACAGGCGTGAGCCACCGCGCCCGGCCCCTCAAAAATAAATAAAATAAAAAATTGTTAAGGCTGGGCGCGGTGGTTCATGTCTGTAATCCTAGCACT
>PVKP010036353.1:0-22532 GCA_004027715.1 Plecturocebus donacophilus | reverse complement strand
CAAAAAAAAAAAAAAAAGAAAAGAAAAGAAAAGACATGGTTATTAGGGTTTATCTCAGATGACATGGATAACACCGACAAAAATACCACCACCAACAAAAAAGATAACCAGTCCCTTCGTAGACTGAGCCTGAAATACAATTTTTTTTTTTTAAGGGATCGGTAAACTGGGCTGAGGGAGACCAGGTCTTGCAAATTTGTTATTTACTTTTTGTGACGGAATTTCGCTCTTGTTGCCCAGGCTGGCATGCAACGGCATGATCTCGGCTCACCACTCTGCCTCCCGGGTTCAAGTGATTCTCTTGCCTCAGCCTCCCGAGTAGCTGAGATTACAGGATGTGCCACCACGCCCGGCTAATTTTGTATTTTTCGTAGAGACGATGTTTCTCCATTCTGGTCAGGTTGGTCTCGAACTCCCAACCTCAGGTAATCTGCCTGCCTCGGCCTCCCAAAGTGCTGGGATTGCAGGTGTGAGCCACCACGCCTAGCAGAAATACAACTCTTGATTCAGGAATCTCCACTGTGGGCAGGAAGGGGCAGGGGAATAGCCACTTGAAATACACACTTCTAAATTTCTTTCAGGCCAGACCCAGTGGCTCATGCCTGTAATCCCAGCACTTTGGGAGGCCAAGATGGGCGGATCATTTGAGGTTAGGAGTTTGAAACCAGCCTGGTCAACATGGTGAAACCCCCGTCTTTACTAAAAATACAAAAATTAGGCCAGGTGCAGTGGCTCACGCCTGTAATCCCAGCACTTTTGGAGGCTGAGGCAGGTGGACCACCTGAGGTCGGGAGTTCGAGACCAGCCTTGTCAACATGGTGATACCCCCGTCTCTACTAAAAATACAAAAATAGGTGGGCATGGTTGTATGTACCTATAATTCCAGCTACTCGGGAGGCTGAGACAGAAGAATGGCTTGAACCTGGGAGGAAGACGTTGCAATGAGCTGAGATCACGCCACTGCACTCCAGCCTGAGCAACAGAGCCAAGACTCTGTATCAGAAAAAAAAAAAAAAAAAGAAAGAAAATAGCCAGTGTGGCAGTGGGTGCCTGTAATCCCAGCTACTTGGGAGGCTGAGGCAGGAAAATTACTTGAGCGTGGAGGTGGAGGTTGCAGTGAGCAGATATTGCACCACTGCACTCCAGCCTGCAAGACAGAGTGAGACTCCATCTAAAAAAAAAAAATCTTTCTGCCAAAAGATTCTTTATTCCCTCATTCTTTATCCTACCAGATTGCTTGCAGCTTCTAAAACTCACTGGCAGTTGCTTCTACAAACTCACAAACATCCTTCCTTGCTGCCTGCCTCAAAGGGGCAATGGTTTTTCACGTTCATTGCTACTTGCCTGTTCAAGTTTTGTTATAGTGACTATACTATCTCCTGAGACAACCAAGTGTAATTTTTTGGGGAGAGGGGTGTTATACTATTGCTCATATATTATACATTTTAAAAACTGACCTTTCATGCACTTATAGAGTTCCATTAACTAATGTGAAAACTGATGTCTTTTCTTTAAAAACATGGCATGACCTAATGTGTATCTGATGCCTCTGTACAATGGCATAAGATATATTTAGGAGGTTACATTGCAGTATTTTTAAGAGGATGATTTCGTTTTTTCTAAGAAAGTGAAACAAATACAAAGTAGTAAGACATAATTTTAAAGAATAGTATTTTATTGAATAAGTTTTATTCACAGAAAAATAAGCTTTAATCTATAATGAATATCAGATTATACAGCAGAAAGCAATTTTCTTAGTTTTCCACACTGATAGAAAGGTTCTTACTAAGTGAAAAAAGCCATAGTTATATTCACAAATATAGTACTCTGTCTCAAAACATTTCACATGATTATTCACAATACTAATACAATGAGATCAGTCATTTGGTCAGGTTTAAAGTATAACAGCAATGAAAAAATGCAAAATCTAACATAAATTACATTAAAACCTTTGTTACATCAAATCAAAAATGCAAATGTCTTACCAAATGCAGAAAAATGGTAAAATATATAGTAATTAAAAATAATACACTGATACAGAATAAGTGATAAACTCCAAAAATCGATAGGTGTGTCTGCAAACTTCAGACTTCAAACTAGAATCTTACCACTCAAACATTAATGTAGCATTTGTCTAATTTTGTTCTGTTTTGGAGACAGAGTCTCACTATCACCCAGGCTGGTGTGGTGGCACCATCTTGGCTCACTGCAACCTCTGCCTGCCAGGTTGAGTCTCCTGCCTCAGTCGCTTGAGTAGCTGGGACTACAGGTATGCGTCACCATGCCCAGCTATTTTTGTATTTTTGTAGAGACAGGGTTTCACCATGTTGGCCAAGCTGGTCTCGAGCTCCTGACCTCGGGTGATCCACCTGCTTCAGCCTCCCAAAGTGCCAGGATTACAGGCGAGAGCCCCCAAGCCCAACACCATTTGTCTAACAATGAAGTTAACAACTGTCCGTTGCTATCCATGGAGTGTTGGTTCCACGACCCCCTAGGACCTGAGGATGCATAAGTCCCTTAGAAAAAATGACACAAGGCTGGGCGGTAGTGGTTCATGCCTGTAATCCCAGCACTTTGTGAGGCTGAGGCAGGCAGATCAACTGAAATCAGGAGTTTAAGACCAGCCTGGCCAACACAGCAAAACTCATTACTAAAAAATACAAAAATTAGCCAGGTGTGGTGGCGGGCACTTGTAATTCCAGCTATTTGGGTGGCTAGACCTGAGAATCCCTTGAACTCAGGTGGCAGATGCTGCAGTGAGCTAAGATGGTGCCACTGTACTCCAGCCTGGGTGAGAGAGGGAGACTGTCTCAAAAAATAAGAAAAAAAAGAGGCCGGGCATGGTTGCTCATGCCTGTAATCCCAGCACTTTGGGAGGCAGATCACTTGCGGTCAGAAATTGGAGACCAGCCTGGCCAACATGGTGAAACCCCATCTCTACTAAAAATAAAAATAAAAAAATTAGATGGGCATCGTGGAGCATGCCTGTAGTTCCAGCTGCTTGGGAGGCAGAGGAAAAAGAATTGCTTGAACTCAAGAAGGTGAGGTTGCAGTGAGATGAGAAAGCACCACTGCACTCCACCCTGGCGACAGAGGGAGCCTCCGTCTCAAAAAGAAAAAAAAAAGTCTTAGTATTTGCACATAATGTATGCACATCTTCATCACATTATTTATTTTGAGACAAGGTCTCGCACTGTCACCCAGGATGGAGTGCAGTGCCATGATCATAGTTCACTGCAGCCTCTGCCTCCCAGACTCAAGTGATCCTCCCACCTCAGCCTCCAGAGTAGCTGGGACTACAGGCACACACCACCATGCCCAGCTAATTTTTGTAGAGACAGGGTTTTGCCATTTGTCCAGGCTGGTTTAAAGCATGTCTAGATTACTTTAATATCTAATACAATGTATTAGATTGATTAAAAAATAATTGCATTTTTTCACCAACCTTAATGCTATGTAAATAGTTGTTATATTGTTGTTTAACAACAGCATAACAATTTTGGCCTTTTCCTTGTATTATTTTGAATTTTTTAAAATTGTTTTTTCCTCAGTATTTTCAATTCCTCCTTGGTCGAATGAATCCATGGATGCAAAACCCGCAGATATGAAGGGCTGGCTGTATATGTATTTATAATTGTCCTATTATATTAGTTATAAAGTGTCATTTAATATGTAGTGAAAGTTATGGTAGAGGCTGGGCAGGGTGGCTCACGCCTGTAATCCCAGCACTTTGGGAGGCCAAGGTGGGTGAATCACAAGGTCAAGAGATCGAGACCATCCTGGCCAACATGGTGAAACCCCGTCTCTACTAAAAATACAAAAATTAGCTAAGTGTGGCGGCCCACACCTGTAGTCCCAGCTACTCGAGAGGCTGAGGCAGGAGAATCGCTTCAACCCGGGAGGCAGAGGTTGCAGTGAGCCGAGATCACGCCACTGCACTCCAGCCTGGTGACACAGCAAGACTCCATCTAAGAAAAAAAAAGGTGGGGGGGTGGGCACAGTGGCTCACGCCTATAATCCCAGCACTTTGGGAGGCCAAGGTGGGTGGATCACGAGGTCAAGAGATCGAGAACATCCTGGCCAACATGGTGAAACCCCATCTCTACTAAAAAATATAAAAATTAGCTGGGTATGGTGGCACATGCCTGTAGTCCCAGCTACTCAGGAGGTTGAGGCAGGAGAATCATTTAAACCCAGGAGGTAGAGGCTGCAGTGAGCCGAGATCACGGCACTGCACTCCAGCCTGGTGACAGAGTGAGACTCCGTGTCAAAAAAAAAAAAGTTAGGCTTTAGTGAAAAGAATAAAAGAATAGTTGAAAAAATAAACATTTGAGTTATTTCAAGAAAGGTAGCCTGGTGAAGTTTTTCACCTTCAAACTATGTCCTAGTCAGGACTCTGCCACTAATTAGCTATATTCTTTGCACAAATTACATCAGCTTTGAGCCTCAGTTGCCTCACCTGTAAAATGAGAGAGGAATTGGATATTCTCTCTAAGATCACTTCCAGCTCTGTCACTCTATTCTATAATTCTGTTATGCTGAGGAAGAAACTCACATTGTGTTAACTGTATGAGTCAAGTTGAAAATGATTATTAAAGTGGGAAAAAGCCAATTGTTTCTCTTAAGAAAGCTCAACTAAATTTGAGAATAACTTTTTTCAAGTTTTAAAAAAGAATCTAAATATTTTTAGGGTTTTGACCTATTTATTTAGAGATAGGGTCTCACTCTGTCACCCAGACTGGAGAACAGTGGCACAAACATAGCTCACTGCTGCCTCAAACTCATGGGCTCAAGAGATCCTTCTGCCTCAGCCTCCAGAGTAGCTGGAAACTACAGGCACGTGCCACCATGCCTGGCTAACATTTGTATTGACCTATTTATTTATTGTGATTTATATCTTAACTATGAGAAACACCAAAAAACATGAGTAAGCATCACTGAAAAGAGTTATCATGTAAGAAGTTTTTCTAAGTTTTAGCCCCAATTTCCAGGTCAAGACAAAGCCACAGAGAGGGAAAAGGATGTTAGGATGGGAGTTCATATTTACAGCAGGAACTTTACAGACATGGTCTCCTTGAGCTCTCACCCTTGTAAGACAGGTATTATTCTCCTTTCACGGAGGAAGAAATTGCTACCCTTTTTTTTAACAAGTAGATTTGGCTAAAAAGAACTATGTCAAATATTCCTTTCCATTTTCTTATTTCTCTAATGGCAGTGATATATAACCTATCCCACTTCTCCCACCTCCTTAGCCCCTTTCCCCATTCAACACCTGCGTAATCAGGAATTAAAACAATAATTCGGTTTTAAAGGGTGTATTATATGAAACTAATGCTGGGGTGGTAGTCTCCATTCATAGTTCAAAGTACAAATTTCATCCACTAAAATGAAAACAGGAAAAACAAGTACTGAAATGTAAATAATATAACAACAAAAATAACAAAATATCATAACACACAGGGCCAAATCACATTATATATACTCACTATACCCACTCTATCCTACCTCAGCCCTTAATCAAAGAGACAGGGGAAAAAAACAAATGTAGCAGGAAAGGCAATATAAAGCCATTAATTAATTAACTGGAATTTAGTTTGTAAATCCTAAAACCATTTCTCAAGAATTAAGACAATGCTTAAATGAGACAGCTTATCCTGTAAATAAATTTATTTTTAAAAAAAGAAAAAAGAAAGACAATGCTTTTGATCAGCAGACTAAATTATTACAAATAAAGATAAGTACCTTATTACAAAACAACTGGAATCTTTGCATGACTCAAATGTAAAATTAAGTGGTGACTTCAAATTCTAGAGTGAACTTTATACAGAAAAGGAACGTCTACATGTAGACGCTGAGAACTCTTGGGAGGGGGAAAAGATTTGGATATGGTTATAGTTTTGACTTTGCAAATGATCAATTTTTGCAGAATTAGATGGAAAAGATCCAGTGCTTTTTATAGTTCAAACACAGACAAATGCTGGTAAGTTTCCAAAAATTTGATTAGAAGTTGGAGTGCTGAGTGATTTTAAGAACCTGAAGCAACAGCATTTCTAAACAATTCTTAAAATAAACTTGTTAGCCACATCAGCGTTGTGCATTAAATTTCACAACTCATGGAGAGGGGAAAAAAAAGTCTTGCTTAACTCTAAACACACAACTTTTAGAAGAAGAATTTTAATGAAGTGTGGCTCCCAGAACAGGAAAAGCCTTATGTTAAAACAATTCAGTCCTTGAATCCTTGGCTAACAACTGGATTGAACTACCTAACTGACTTGGAGCTGAAGTGTCCTGGAAAACATATTTAAAAAATTTTAACACTTTTCTCTCCTTGTAGAACAATTTAAATGTAAACTTAAAAGTCTAGACTATACAGATCAAATTCAAGTTAATGACTATATAACCAAACTAAGTGGTAGACAGTGCAAAGGTGAAGAACTGAGGATTTATATACTAAAACAGAAACAGGGCCATCATTATTTAATTTTTAGAACCCTCATTTAAATTTGCAATGTTTTGGCCAGGCACGGTGGCTCAAGCCTATAATCCCAGCACTTTGGGAGGCCAGGGCATATGGATCTCCTGAGGTCAGGAGTTTGAGACCAGCCTGGTGAAACCCTGTCTCTACTAAAAATACAAAAATTAGCCAGGCATGGTGGCGCTCACTTGTAATCCCAGCTACTCAGGAAGCTGAGGCAGGAGAATCCCTTGAACCCGGGAGGTGAAGGGTGCAGTGGGCCAAGATCGCGCCACTGCACTCCAGCCTGGGCGACAGAGCAAAACCCACCTCAAAAAGAAAAATAAATAAAATAAATTTGCAATGTTTTAAATGAATATCACTTAAAGTAGTAATCAACAGAAATGAGGACATAATAATACTCTTTCTCTTAGAAAGTACAATAAAAATATAATTTTTTACAGTTTTACTCTCAAACTTTTTTCTGTAGTAACATGCCTTACTCACCTCTACAATAGTTTTGTTGTGAGAATCTTGTAATATAAACCCTGGACGTTCTATGAAGCATTTTTAAACTTCTAGTTCATACCCTACTGACTCTTATTCAAGTGTTTTTAAAAACATTTAAACAACTATTCTTCTTTTCTTGCCAATATTTTTATAATTTCCAAGAGGTTTTAAGGATCTTGAGAGAACATTTATTTCAGAAGTATCTACTACAATTACTAGTCAGGAAAACAAATGTAGGTAGAGCAAAGACTTAACATTTTGTCCTATATACATCTTAATCATCCTAACGGTAGAAACTCACATGAAACTTTAAAATACAAGATGATATGAGAATCTCAACATAGAAAGCTGTCACTATAACTACAAGCAGTGTACAAACATGCTTCTACTTTTACCTACGTAAGCTGACAGATGTTTAAGATACTGGGTTAACAAAGATCTTTTAGTAAAGTGACTTAGGCAGGCTTAAACTAGCAAGGATTAAGGATGAATCCTTACTAAGTAATTGGAAGATCTGAGACATATTTTATATTTCATTTTACAAAATCAGAAATATTTATTTTGAAACAAGATAAGAAGACATGGTCTACCTGTCAAAAAACTACCACTCAGAAATAGTTTTCACCCACAAAGCAGGAAAAACAAAACCATTTACATTTCACATTGGCACCAAAAAGGTTAACTGTCCTGCCTTCTTGGATTAGAAAAACTAAAGCTGAGTGATAAGTAGTTTTGCAGGCGTTTGAACATGCCTAAGCCTTTAAATCAGTAAAATACTTTCTAAAAATTCTGATTACAAAAGTAATACATACTTACAAAAAATTCAAACAGAACAAAATGGAAAAAAAAAAAAGAAAGGCCCCTATAAAACCCCTCTGGGGCCCCTCCCCCACCCCCCTGAAGAGAAACCACATTTAACAGTTTGGTGTATATCTTTCCAAATCTTTTGTTCTATACATGTAAAAAACATACATACTTTGATTTGGCTCAGACTATACATAGTGTTTTGCCACTTGCATTTTACACTTAATATGTCCTTGACATCTTTCCATGTCAGTACATGTTGGCTTGATAGTATTCTATCATTAAATACCCTTTCAAAAATGGCAAATCACTTTAAAAAAATCATTTGCACAAGTACGTGTTTATAATGTTAAAAGAAAATGGACAGAATCCTAAAATACAACAACAAACCTCTAAAAATAATCTCTATCTTTCCACCACTGTGGAACAATTTATTTCTTTTTCACACAAAACAAATTATGTGATTGGGGAGATTAACTGTAATCTCCACGTTTATATACAGAATGCTCCATTTGTTAAGCCTATCTGAAAAGAATAAAAAAATCCAAATGATTAATCCACTTACACTTAGAAATTAACTCAGTATACTATGAATACCCATTGTGATCAGTTATACGATGCTTCTTAGTCTAGGGTTTAAATTAAATAGCAGTAAAAAAAAATTGGATAAATAATACAGCTAATACCCTGAAAAATCCAGAAATTCAAAGATATTGCCAACTAAAATACTGCCATGTACATTTTTTTTTTTCCTACTTGGTAGCAAATGCTAATGGAATTCAATCCTGATTACTTAAAGTCGTTTCACATCACACATTCAATCAGGGCAATAAGAAGAACATAACATACCTACTATAGAGTTAGATTAAGATATAAAAATTTTTTGCTTGAAAGTAATGACTGTGTAGCACATGGGACATTTGTCTACTGCTTCAGCACATTGTTTACAAGTGACTAGATGTCCACAAGGAACAAAAACGACAGCAATATTTCTATCCATACAGATTTTGCAAAGCTTCTCCTCTTGCAGGCGCCTTAGCTGCTCTTCAGTACTAATCTCTGCACAAAGAGAAAAGAATTATGCCAGTTTTAGACCTTCTTAGTTGTTTAAATTCATTGAAAACATTTATCGAACCTCTACTATGTACCAAGCACCCAAGAAGTGCCGGGAGATATGAGGATGACTCACAAATGGCATCTGCTCTTTAATAGCTCACATTCTAGTAGGAGAGGATGTAAAATGAGGCTACGGAGGTTAAGCACAAAGTACAAAGTGATAAGTGCTATAATAAAGTTATGTACAAAGTGCTCTGGGACAAGATGAGAGAACAAGTTCTTCTGCTCAGGCCAGTTGGAGAAGGCTTTACAGGATGGCAGTGGCTGGGTCAGGGGAGGAGGGAAGTGGAGATGTGACATTTAAGTGTGGACAGTAATTTGCCAGGCAGAAAAGCAAGGGTTAGGCAAAAGGAGCAGCATACGGAAAGGTTACAACTAATTCCAGAAATAGAGGGATGGATGTGAAGGACACCTCTGAAGTGAGACAAGTAGGATTTGGTGACTGATTGGATATGAAGGCTGAAGAAGAAAGACAAACTAAAGTTGATTTTAAGACTGCCAGCTTGGCTGACAAGGATATGGTGATGCCACTAGGAAATATAAAAGGAGGTAGAAGTTTGGGATCTTCAGATATTTTTGAGTTGTTTTCTGGACACCCATATAAAAATATCCAGTAGCCAATTGAAGAGTTAAATCTTGAGGTCAGGAGAAGTCAGGGCTAGAGAGAGAGACCTGGATGTCATCAGCATATAGGTGGTAATGAAGTACTTGCTTAATTCAGCCTTTCCCAAAATAGGTTTTGTGAAATGTTAATATGTCACAAAAAATATGTTTCATGGTCACATATAACAATAATGACAACAGCAGCAGCAGTTAACAGGAATATAGCATAAATGGTATTTGCTAGGTAGTATTCCAGATGCATTACATATTTTAACCAGATCTTTATAATCACAACTATTTATTTATTTTAGCATCTTTATAATCATTATGTACCAGTGGTTGGCAAATATGGCCTCACATGAGAATAACCTGGGGCATTTTTAAACAACAGACTTCTGGGCTCCATTTAGAGATTGTAAAATTTCTGGGGTTGGGCACACTGGCATTTGAGAACCACTGTCATCCAGGACAGGGCAGTACAGTACAATATAGGACAGTATAGTCTATGTTCCCACTTAGAAATGTACAATGCATTTCCCTTTTTAACTATGGCGTTCCTTTTTCATGGCATCCTTTTAACATCCTGTTGAACACTATTCTGAAAACAGGTTTGGGGAAACAATGGTTTATTCAACAAATATTTACGGGACGCTTAACTAGGTTCTAGGCACTAGGGATACAAGTAACAAATACATAAAGCTCAGGCCCCCAATTGTTCATAGACAAGGAAAGAACACAAACAAACAGGAAATTATAAATGGTATGATGACAAAGATAATTATAATGTGTTATGAAAAGCACAGGAAGGGTGTGTGTACATGTGTGTGCATGCATGCATAAATGAAGGCCTCCTGGAGGAAATTATATCTAAAACTGGGTCCAAAAGAATGAATTAGGAGTTTACTACTAGGAGAGGGAGGCTGTGGGGTATAAGGGAAGTGGGAGAAGAGTGTTTTAGGCAAAGGAAATGGCATAAGCAAGCTCCAAGGAGAGAGAATGTGGCCTGCAAGTGCACAGGCAAAGCTTGGGCACAGAATTTGAGAAAATAGCATGAGATGAGGCTACAAAAGCACGCCTGATCATGAAACACTAGGCAAGCCATGTAAAGGAGTTTGGACTTGATCCCGAGGGCTCTGGGAGCCAGTGAAGGGTTTTAAACTAGAGACAGATATGATCACATCTATGTTTCAGAAAGGTTTCTCTGGCTAGGGAGTAGAGGCAAAGGATTATTTAATCTCTTTCTTCTTAAAAAGCACCCTCTTGGGCATAATAAAAACTACAGGCTTGGCCAGGTGTGGTGACTCAAGCCTATAATCTCAGCACTTTGGGAGGCAGAGGTGGGAGGGTCACCTGAGGTCAGGAGTTCGAGACCAGCCTGGCTAACATGGTGAAACCTCGTTTCTACTAAAAATACAAAAAGTAGCTGCGCATGGTGGCTAGTGTAACCCCAGCTACTCAGGAGGCTGAGGCAGGAGAATCACTTGAACCTGGGAGGTGGAGGTTGCAGTGAGCCAAGATCATGCCACTGTACTCCAACTTAGGCAGTAAGAGCAAAACTCTGTCTCAAAAAACAAACGAACAGGCCAGGCGTGGTGGCTCACACCTGTAATCCAAGCACTTTGGAGGCCAAGGGGGGCGGATCACCTGAGGTGGGAGTTCAAGACCAGCCTGACCAACATGGTGAAACCCCGTCTTTATAATAATAACAAACAAACAAAAACAAAACAACTATAGGCTCAAACATGGAATGCGTCAAAGATAAGAAGATAAAGCACTTACCCTCAAGAAGCTTGTTCTAATGGGCAGGGCAGAAACCAGTTCCAAAATAGTGTAAAAAACAAAGCTCAACTGGGCGTGGTGGCTCAAGCCTGTAATCTCAGCCCTTTAGGAGTCTGAGGCAGGCGGATCATTTGAGGTCAAGAGTTTGAGACCAGCCTGGCCAGCATGGTGAAACCCGGTCTTTACTAAAAATACAAAAAAAATTTAGCAGGGTGTGGTGGCGCATGCCTGTAATCCCAGCTATTCAGGAGGCTGAGGCAGGAGAATCACTAGAACTCAGGCGGAGGTTGCAGTGAGCCGAGATCGTGTCACTGCACTCTAGGCTGGGTGACAGAGTAAGACCCTGTCTCAAGGAAAAAAAAAAATCTCTACCAGTACCAGGAGTAGATAAGAAGGAGCTCCTAATTCTGCTGTGGGTGCAGGAGAAAACTTAAGAGAAGTGACTTCTGAACTGAGCCTTGAAAGATGAGTTCACAAAGTAGATTCAGGGAGCTGGGGGTAGAGTGGGGAATGGGACTAGATATACAGATGGAGAAATTTAAAAAAATAAAAAATTTTAAAAATTAAAAAATAGATATACAGATAGAGAAAAGGTACTCAGGGCAGAGGGAAAAATATAAGAAATAGCTGGGTGCAATGGTTCACACCTGTAATCCCAGCACTTTGGGAGGCCGAGGTGGGCAGATCTTGAGATCAGGAGTTCAAGATCAGCCTGGCTAACATGGTGAAACTTCGTCTCTAGTAAAAATATACAAAATTAGCTGGGTGTGGTGGCGGACACCTGTAATCTCAGCTACTTGGGAGGCTGAGACAGGAGAATCCCTTGAACCTGGGAGACAGGTTGCAGTGAGCCGAGATTGTGCCATTGCACTCCAGCCTAGGCAAGAGGGAGAGACTCTGTCTCAAAAAGAAAAAAAAGAAATGGTACTATATGCTGATTTTTATTATAAGAATCCATCAACACCAAAAAAAGGCAGAATTAAGTGTGTATTTCATGCCAAAAAAAAATCAAAAGGAGAACAAGTAATTTCCACATTACTTTTAGATGCAATGCTGCAATAAGTTAAAAAACAACAATACTGGACCAGACACCTAGAGTAGTCAAATTTAGAGACAAAAAGTAGAATGGTAGTTGCCAGGGGTTGGGAAGAGAGAGGATGGAGAGTTGTTTAATGAACATGTTTTTATTATTATTTTATTTTTATTTATTTATTTATTTTTGAGAAGGAGTCTCACTCTGTCACCCAGGCTGGAGTGCAGTGGTGTGATCTCGGCTCACTGCAACCTCAGCCTCCCGAGTTCAAGCGATTTTCCCGCCTCTGCCTCCCAAGTAGCTGGGAATACAGGTGCCTGCCACCACTCCTGGCTAATGTTCTGTATTTTTAGTAGAGATGGGTTTCACCATATTAGTCAGTTAGTTGATTTCCTGACCTCATGATCTGCCTGCCTTGACCTCCCAAAGTGCTGGGATTACAGGCATGAGCCACCGCACCCAGCCTATTATTATTTTTTAAAGATGGGGTCTTGCTCTGTGTCCCAGACTGGAGAGCAGTGGTGCAATCATAGCTCACTGCAGCCTTGAACTCCTAGTCTCAAGCAACCCTCCTGCCTTAGCCCCCCAAGTAGCTGGAAGTATGGGTGTATAACACCACGCCTGGCTGTTTAATGAATATAGAGCTTCGGTTTTGGAAGATGAAGAGTTCTAGAGGTTGACAGTGCAACAATGTAAATGTACTTAACACTACTGAACCGTACACTAAAAATGGTTAAGATGGTAAATTGTATGTATATTTTATCACAATTTTTTAAAATCTAAAAAAAAAAAAAACCAAACCTGAAACAAACCCCAAAACACTGGACCAGAAGTCAAGAAATCTGAATTCTATTTCCAACTATCTGAGTAATCCTGGGCAACAGCCCATTTGTACTTCAGGTTCCTCACTGAGATCATAAAAGTTAGAAAATGATCTTTTAAGACTCCTTTAGTTCTGATTGTTTGTGATACTATATCATCTCTTTTTTTTTTAATTTTATTTCATCCTTGTATAAAGTCACTAACTTGAGATGGTAATATTCTGGGCACAGATCTTTTCCCTTCAGACCAGTAGTTTACTACTGGCAATTACTTCCCTGTTGGCTTAAAGGTAACTACTGGATTCTACACACTTCCCTACAGCACCTTTCCCCTTCTACTTCCCACAAAGGTATTTTCTAGGTCAGAAGGTTCCTGGCAGATGAGCCATAAAGGCTAGACAACTTTTGATGTTATTTGCTAATATTTGCAATTGTTTAAAACCTCTTCTAGAATAAACTGATGTTATTCATTTTAATATTAGAGCAGATTCATGTGGAAGAACAGATAAGAAATGAATATGGGTTGATTTTTATATCATGTACAGTAATATATATACATAAAGATTAAAATATGTACTTTAGCACATACACTAAATAAAGGGCTTTATCTTACACTACATAATTTTTCCAAAGAAACAAAAAAATAGATACTGATTTGGTACTATTCTGATAAGAAATTTTACTAGGGCATTCTCTGTTACACAGCCATTGGGAAAAAACATAGCACTGAATCTAGGATTTCTCAGTGACAATGTTATATTTTCTCTAATAACCTTCACCTGCTTCACTTCAGTTAGACCCATTCTTATTTTATATAAAATTAAAAGATTCTTAGTGCCAATCTTTTTTCATCAGCTTTTGGGAAGACAAATAGGCAGCAGTCCCAGCGTGAGTAGACAGCCTGTATCAATTACTCGCCTCTCAATTTAGTGAGACGGAGGAGAGTTCAAATGAATTCCAACCCTTAGGCCCTCCTTCCCACACCATCCTAGTTTGTAGTCTCAGTGATAATATGAGCCCCCATTGACTCCTGTTAGATAGAGAAAAGATACTCTCCCTAATGCACAGTCTCTTGATCTCTTCCTATTACAACCTGCTAAATCCTTCTGCTGCAGATGCGTTAAGGTTTGAAAACTAACAACTTATGGCCAAATTTAATTAAGCTCATGTTTAAGATGCAGGAAAGAAATGACACAAATGCTTGTATTTCTGTTATAGTAGAAAGATTCCAGCCTGGCCAACTTGGTGAAACCCCATCTCTACTGAAAATATAAAAAATTAACTGAGCGTGGTGGTGCATGCTTGTAATTTGTTAGTCAGGAGGCTGAGGTAGGAGAATCGCTTGAGTACGGGAGGCAGAGGTTGCAATCAGCCGAGATTGCTCCATTGCACTCCAGCCTGTGTGACAGAGTGAGACTCCGTCTTAAAAAAATAAAAAGGAAAAAAACGAGAAAGAAAGATGACCAAGTAAAGGGTTTATTTTAACACCATCAAGATTAAGTGGAGCTTGTGTAAGTTTTTTAAAAAATGTATCTATAAGGAAAAAATTGGTAGCTTTCCATTGATTCTTGCATCAATGGATATAATGTTAAATACCATTAATGTTCATGCTGTTTTATGTAATTATCTGAATAATGTTTCAAAAGCACTTGAAATATCTTAAAGATCAAAAGGATCTTAAACATGTCAACAATAAGTAAATGTTTAAGTTTTTTAGCAGTAGAATTCTCATCTTTTTCGCGGGAGGATTGTCAAGAGCTTAGAGAACAATTATAGGTAGAGTACCCAAAAGTGTGCTCAGTTTGAATCCTCTTCTTGAGCCTTTGATGTTGTTGGCAAGCACTATAGTGTCCCTCATCCTTAAATGAAGTATATATACATTTTTTTCTTTTTTCTTTTTTTTTGAGACAAGATCTCGCTCTGTTGCCCAGGTTGAAGTGCAGTGGCACAATCATGGCTCACTGCAGCCTTGACCTCCCGGGCTCAGGTGATCTTCCTCACTAGCCTCCCAGGTAGCTGGGACTACAGGCACACACCACCATGCCCAGCTAATTTTTGTATTTTTTGTAGAGACAGTTTGTCTCGGCTGGGCATTGTGGCTCATGCCTGTAATCCAAGCACTTTGGAAGCCAAGGCGGGCAGATCACCTGAGGTTGGGAGTTCAAGACCAGCCTGACCAACATGGTGAAACCCCATCTAAAAAAAAAAGAGAGACAGTTTGTCTCTACAGTTTGTCTCATGTTGCCCAGGCAACATATTTTTAATCTTTTTTCCATGATTAATGTAAGGTATTTGGAAATGCTATTTGGGAAGTAATTAGGTTTAGATGAAGTCATGAAGATGAGACCCCCATGATGGGATTAGTGTCCCTAGAAGTAGAGGAAAAGAGATCAGAGTACTTGCTCCATCTTGTCCCACCTACCCCCAACCCATGCCATGTGAGGACACAATGAGAAGGCAGCCATCTGCAAGGCAGGAAGAAGGCCCTCACCAATAACCAAATCAGCCAGCACCTTGATTTTGGAGCCTCCAAAACTGTCAGAAATAAGTCTGTTGTTTAACACACCTAATCTATGGAATTTTGTTATGGCAGTTTCAGCAGACTAACACACAGCACTAAGCATTAAGGTTATGTTTAAAAAATGTCCTTATGTGCCTGCCCCAGCCTCCCAAAATGTTGGGATTACAGGCGTGAGCCACCACACCAGGCCCTTTCTTCCTTTTTAAAACAGCAAATGCATACCATTCTGTAATGAAGTCTGACTTGATTCATCTTGTGTACTGTCTTTCTGAGCATTCACTAGATCTGCAACCAGAATCTCAAGTGATTTATAGTTGCTCCCAGATATCTGAATTTTTTCCTCCATTGTTTTCTTAATGTCGTTGAAACTGAACCCCATTCGTATAGCTTCTTGTACCATAGGATTTTGGAAGATGGTATCATCTGAAATAAAAATTAGTGAGGAAAAAAAACATAGAATTTAAACAATTATTTTTATTATCACAACTCAATAGCAAAATATAGTTAAAAGGAAAAAATCAAGCAGCAAACAAAAGAACAAAAACAAACTAGGAAAGCAAAGCTGCTTTGGGAAGATTTTTTGAAATATTCAGGCACTGAAGAATCACTTCCAGAATCTTACAATTAATTGTAAATGCAATGAGTGAGTATTTTGCAGTGTTTTGGATTATTCAAGATTAGGGGCTTTAAAAATCTGAACTTTTTTGAATCTAGCTGTACTCATTAACAATTAACCTAAAGTACTTAAAGAGTGGATGTTATTACTGAATCACTAGTAATTATTTAGGAAAAATGATGTGAAATCAGGGAAGCCCCAGTTTATGACCTTGAATGGATCAATTTCCTAGCTCTCAAACTTCATTTCTGTAGCAGAGGGAGTAGGACTAGATAAGGCAAGAAAGTCAATGGAAACTTGTTTTTATGATACTCAAAGTAGGAACACAGCATGTGTAGGTAAGCGCTAAGAAAGGACACTTATACCCTCTGACTCATCAATTACACTCTTGGGTATTAAAAATGAGTGTGTATCTCTGCCAAAGATATGCAGAATAATATTCACAGTAGTGTTATTTATAATAGCCCCAAACTGGAAACAACTCAAATGTCCATCATCAGGTGAATAGATAGATAAATTGTGGTATATTCAGACACTATACAGCAAAAAAAAAAAAAAAAAAAAAAAAAACTATTGCCACAGACAATATGGATGAATCTCATAGGTATAATGAGCAAAACATAATCATAATTCATCATTATGCCACAAAAGAGTACCTACTGCATGAGTTCATTTATAAGAACTTCAAAACTAATCTATGGTAATAAAATTAATCTACGGTAATAGAAGCCAGAATATAATTTAGGGGTGAGTACTGACAGGGAAGGAGCATGAAAGAGCTTTCTAGGGTTATAGAAATGTTCTGTATCTTTACCTGGGGGATAGTTACACAGATAAATATATATATATATATATATATATTTTTGAACATACATATTTTACTTAATATATATTTTAACATATATATGTTAAAATTCATCAAGTAGAAAACTTATGATTAGGTGCTTTAAGCACTTTACTGTATGTACATTATAGCTCAATAGATGCTTTTTTAAAGAGAGGAGGCCAGGTTCAGTGGCTAACACCTGTAATCCCAGCGCTTTGGGAGGCCAAGACAGGGAGATTCCTTCAGGCCAGGAGTTTGAAATCACCCTGGTCAACAAAGCATGACCCTGTTTGTATTAAAAAATATATATATAAAATAAGGCTGGACATGGTGGCTCAGGTCTGTGGTCTCAGCACTTTGGGAGGCTAAGCTGGGCAGATCGCTTGAGCCTAGGAGTTCGAGATCAGCCTGGAAACATGGCGAAACCCTGTCTCTGTAAGAAATACAAAAATCAGCTGGGTGTGGCAGCACACATCTGTGGTCCCACCTACTGGGGAGGCTAAGGTTGGAGGATCCTGTGAGCCTGGGAGGTGAAGGCTGCAGTGAGCTGAGACTACCACAGCACTCCAGCCTTGGCAACTAAGTGAGAGGCTATCTAAATAAATAAGTAAATAAATAAATAGAGGAGGCTGGAAGAGATACAGAGATGTGATTATAAAGAACATATACTGTAAATAACAAAAGGTATTTTTATGGTAGGAAAATAACTTTAAGATTTGTGTTTTGATAAAGAAAAACTCTGTTGGGAGGTTATAATGTAGACAAAAGACCAGTTAGGAGACTACTACAATTGTCCAGATGAAAAATAAGGGCCTGAACTAGAGCAGAATCAGTGGGAAAGTCTGAAGCAACATTTAAAAGGTAGAATCCATCAAATCTGATGATTAATTAAATGTAAAAGGATTACAGAGAGCAAAGAGCTTAGGAACAACATAAATTACTGGGCAACCTTGTGAACTGTAGTACTATTAACCAATGTAGGAGAAAAAAGTGCAGGACTGGATTCAGTCTAAGTGGTTTTTAGAGATGCATTCTATGTGGAAATGTCCAGCGGGCAACTAGACATTGCTCCTTCCTGCTTCTCTTATCTTTGACTTGTTTTTTTTTTTTTTCAGTTTGTTTTGTTGCTCCTTTACTTCTGCCCACTTAATTAGATGTTGGTGGCTCCCTTCCATTCCCTCATCGACCCTTCTTAAAAATGGTCTTTCCAGATGCTTCCCCTACCAGTACCATCTTACTCTCATTTATACAGGTTTTATTATGCCCCTTCTTGAATGTCCTACAGGTATCTCAAACTAAACTTGCTAAACACAAAAAGGAAGAACATGGACCCCTACCTGATACCATATACAAAAATTAACTCAAAATGAATCAAAGACCAGAATGTAAGAGCTAATACCATAAAAATCTTAAAAACAAAAAAACAAAAAAACAAAAAAAAACATAGGTATAAACCCTGGTGACCCTGGATCAGGCAATGTTTTTTTGTTTTTTTTTTTGTTTTTCAGGCAAAGTCTTGCTTTGTCACCCAGCTGGAGTGCAGTGGCAAGATCTTGGCTCACTGCAACCTTTGCTGCCCGGGTTCAAGCAATTCCCCCTGCCTCAGCCTCCCAAGTAGCTGGGACTACAGGCGCATGTCACCACGCCTGGCTAATTTTTTGTATTTTTTTTTTTTTTTTTAGTGAGACGGGGTTTCACCGTGTTGGCCAGGATGGTCTCGATCTGACCTCGTGATCCGCCTGCCTTGGCCTCCCAAAGTGCTGGGATTACAGGCGTGAGACACAGTGCCTGGCCACAATGGTTTCTTAAATGTGACATAAAAAGCATGAGCAAAACCCCAAAAAAACAGATAAATTGAATTTCATCAAAATTAAAGACATTTATGCTTCAAAGAAACCAACAAGAAAGTGAAAAAGGTGGCCAGGTGCAGTGACTCATGCCTCTAATCCCATCACTTTAAGAGGCTGAGGCAGGCAGACTGTTTGAGCCCAAGAGTTCGAGACCAGGCAGGGCAAAAATGGTGAAATCTCGTCTCTATAAAAAATACAAAAATTCTGGCTGGGCGCCGTGGCTCACACCTGTAATCCCAGCACTTTGGAAGGCCGAGGTGGGCAGATCATGAGGTCAGGAGATCAAGATCATCCTGGCCAACATGGTGAAACCCTGTCTCTACTAAAATCCAAAAAGTAGCTGGGTGTGGTGGCGCGTGCCTGTAATTCCAGGTGGTGGTGCACACCTGGAGTCCCAGCTACCCAGAAGGCTGAGACAGGAGAATTGCTTGAGCCAGGGAGGTTGAGGCCACAGTGAGTATGACTGCACTACTGCACTTCAGCCCAGGTGACTGAGTAAGACCTTGTCTCAAAAAATAAATAAATTAAATTAAATTAAAAAATGGGCCGGGCACAGTGGTTCACGCCTGTAATCCCAGCACTTTGGTAGGCCAAGGTGCATGGATCACTTGTGGTCGGGAGTTCAAGACCAGCCTAGCTAACATGGTAAAACCACATCTCTACTAAAAATACAGAAATTAGCCAGGTGTGGTGGTGAGCACCTGTAATCCCAGCTACTAGGGAGGTTGAGACAGGAGAATCGCTTGAACCCAGGAGGCAGAGGCTGCAGTAAACCGAGATCGTACCACTGTACTCCAGCCTGGGCGACAGAGCAAGACACTGTCTCAAAAAAAAAAAGTCAAAGGAGATGAAGAGACATTTCTACAAAGATTTACAAATGGCCAATAAGCACATGAAAAGATGCTCAGCATCATTAACTATCAGAGAAATGCAAAACAAAACCACAATGAGACACCATGTCACATCCACTGGAATGGCTGTGATAAATAAGACAGACAATGAATGTAGAGAAAATGAACTCCTCATACACTGCTGGTAGGAATGTCAAAGGGTGCAGTCACTTTGGAAATCTGTCTGGTAGTTTATCAAAAGGTTAAATACTGAATAACCACATGACCCAGCAATTCCATCCCTGGATATATACCCAAGAGAATTAAGAACATGACTATACAAAAACTTATACATGAATGTTCACAGAACCATCATTCATAATAGTCAAAAAGCAGAAACTAGCCAAATGTCAACTGACAAATGGATAAACAAAATGTCACATTATTTATACAATGGACTCTTCCTACCATAAAAAAGAACGAAGTACTCATATATGCTATAACATAGATGCACCTTGAAGACACATATCACATGATTCCATTTATATCGAACATCCTGAATAGGCAAATCTATAGAGACAGAAAGTAGATTACTGGTTGCCTTGGCCTAGGGGCAGGGTGGGCAATAGGGAATGACTGTTGATGAGTCAGTATGGAGTTTCTTGTTGGGGTAATGACAGTGTTCTGCAATTAAAGAGTAGTAATGCCACTCGCCGCATAGAGGGTAACCCTGCTCTGCAGAAGCAGTTATGGAGCAGAATTTATGTGGTTTTTTCTTTTTTGAGACAGAATCTCAGTCCATCACCCAGGCTGGAATGCATTGGCACAATCTTGGCTCACTGAAACCTCCGCCTCCCAGGTTCAAGTAATTTTTATGCCTCCTGAGTAGCTGGGACTACAGGTGTATACCACCATATCCAAGTAATTTTTCTTTTTGAGGTGTTTTGCTCCTTTTTGTCCAGGCTGAAGTGCAATGGCACAATCTCAGCTCACTGCAACCACTACCTCCCAGCTTCAAGCAATTCTCCTGCCTCAGACTCCCGAGTAGCTGGGATTACAGGCGCATGCTCCCACGCTAAGCTAGTTCTGTATTTTTAGTAGAGACGGGGTTTTACCATGTGAGCCAGGCTGGTCTTGAACTCCTGACCTGATGTGATCTGCCCACCTCAACCTCCCAAAGTGCTGGGATTACAGGGGTGAACCACTGCACCCGGCTGAATAAATTTTTTATATATAACAAAAATAGGCTGGGCGCGGTGGCTCATGCCTGTAATCCTAGCACTTTGGGAGGTCGAGGTGGGCGGATCACCTGAGGTCAGGAGTTCAAGACCAGCCTGGCCATCATGGTGAAACCTCATCTTAAAAAAAAAAAAAACAAAAATAAAAATAGTAGTAATGGTTGCACAACCTTGTGAATATACTTAAAAAAAAAAACACGAAACTGTACACTTTATAGGATGAAATTTATGATGTATGAATTATATCTCAATTTTAAAACATCAATCATAAACCCGAAGTCTCATTAGTCATAAAAAGAGTAATATGCATTGTAACAATGATTAAATACCCCAGGATATTATCAAGAAATGTTATAAACGCTGGATGCAGTGGCATACAGTTGTAGTCCCAGCTACTCAGGAGGCTAAGACAGGAGGATGACTTGAGCTCAGGAATTTGAGGCTGCAGTGAGCTATGATCGTGCTTGTGAATAGTCACTGCACTTCAGCCTAGCCAACATAATGAGACAGTCTCAAAAAACAAAGTGCTATAGTATCTTTGTTTCTTAGAAACTTTAACAATATAGGCTAAACTAAATGATTTCTTAGGTTGTATTATTCATGCCCATTACAAAACCCGTATCAACTAATATTAAAGTAGCTCTCCTTCTCAAGCATATTCATGAATACCTATACAGTACTGTCTTGCCTTGTAATTCTCCTCTCTTTTGAGATGGAGTTTTTGCTCTTGTTGCCCAGGTTGGAGTGCAATGGTGCAATCTTGGCTCACTGCAACCTCCACCTCCTGGATTCAAGCGATTCTCCTGCCTCAGCCTCCCAAGTAGCTGGGATTACAGGCATGAGCCATCACGCCTGGCTAATTTTGTATTTTTAGTAGAGACCCAGTTTCACCATGTTGGTCAGGCTGGTCTCAAACTCCTGACCTCAGGTGATCCTCTGGCCTCAGCCTCCCAAAGTGCTGGGATTACAGGTGTAAACCATCACATCCAGCTCCTTGTAATTCTTAAGAGACTAAACAGATGATGCTACCAGTATAGGAGTGGGGAATCACTAAATACATTCAAAATTAAACTTTTGAAATATGATGCCTAAGTTGAAAATGAGATTTGCAGTGTGATGTAGGATTCAGAAGACCTTGCTTGCAGTCCTAGTTCCACTAAAGATTTGTAATGTGACTGTGGGCAAGTCACTTAAACCTCTATGACTGTTTCTTCATCTGAAAAGTGGGGATAACACCAGGAACGGTAGCTAACTCCTGTAATCCCATCAGTTTGGGAGGTCGAGGCGGGTGGATCATGAGGTCAGGAGTTCAAGACCAGCCTGGCCAAGATAGTGAAACCCTGTCTCTACTAAAAATACAAAAATTAGCTGGGCATGCTGACGGGCACCTGTAATCCCAGCTACTCAGGAGGCTAAGGCAGGAGAATCACTTGAACCTAGGAGGTGGAGTTTGCAGTGAGCAAAGACCGCACCACTGCACTCCAGCCAGGGTGACAGAGCGAAACGCTGACTCAAAAAAAAAAAAAAAAAA
>PVKP010036352.1:0-22526 GCA_004027715.1 Plecturocebus donacophilus | reverse complement strand
AACCCATTGGTACGCTGTATTCAGACCTTTCTTATAGGCAAGGATACACAAAGACTTAACATAAAGGGATGGAGGTAGATCTACCAACCTAATGGAAAGGAAAAAAAAAAAACAGATTTGAACTCAGACCTGGAACAAGCAAATTTAATAAATATTTACAGAACCTACCACCCCATATCCACAAAACATATATTTTTTTTCAATATTCTATCATACCTATTCTAAAAGTGATCACATAATAGGAAATAAATCACTTTTTAGTAATTGCATAAGCATTTCACAGATTTAAATGAAATCCTGAGCAATAGAGCAAGATTCTCGTTCTCACTCCCTCCTTCTCTTTCTTTCTTTTTTCTCTTTTGTTCTACTTCTTTCTTTCTCTTAAAAAAAATAAATAAATAAATAAAATGTTTGTATCAGACTTACAGTCTATGTAGATGTTAATGCCAGAGAGGTATAATGAGGCATGTCTGACCCCCACTTCTCATCATGACCTGAACCAGTCTTTCAGGTCAAATTTTAAGAGTTCCAGGCCAGGCACAGTGGCTGACGCCTGTAATCCCAGCACTTTGGGAGGCCAAAGTGGATGAATCACTTGAGGTCAAGAGTTCAAGTTCAGTCTGGCCAACAGGGTGAAACCTAGTCTCTACTAAAAATATACGAAAATTAGCCAGGCATGGTGGTGTGCGCCTCTATTTCTTGAAGGCTTTGTTCATTTCTTTTCACTCTTTGTTCTCTTTTCTTGCCTTCTCATTTTATTTCATTGATTTGATCTTCAATCTCTGATATCCTTCCTTCTGCTTAATCTATTGAGTTATCGAAACTTGTGTATGCTTCATGAAGTTCTTGTGCTATGTTTTTTAGCTCCATCGTCATTTATGTTCTTCTCTAAGTTGGTTATTCTAGTTAGCATTTCATCTAACCTTTTTTCAAGGTTTTTGGTTTCTTTGCATTGGGATAGAACATGTTCCTTTAACTCAGAGAAGTTTGTTATTACCCACCTTCTGAAGCCTGCTTCTGTCAATTCGTTAAATTTATTCTCCTTCCTGCTTTGTTCCCTTGCTGGTGAGGAGTCATGAACTCATGGTGGGGGATAGGCGTTCTGGTTTTTTATGGTTTCATTCTTCTTGCGCTGGTTTCTCCCCATCTCTTGGATTTATATAGTTTTGATTTCAGGTAGCTGCCTGGGGAGGCAGGAGGCAGCCTTTTCCTTTTTCTGCCTGTGGAGGCACTGCTGGGCTGCCATGGATTCAGTAGAGCTGCTGCAGCTTTTATTTACTCAGGGAAATTAGGCCAGCTTCTGTAATGGCGGCTTCCCTTCTGCCCGCTGAGCTGGAGCGTTCCTGGTTGCTCTCTAACTGATGTTCTGGGTGCCTATCTCTGGAGTGAGAGTTTTTTGGCCTGCTGGGCTTTGTGTGGTGGTGGGGTGGGGGGCACCCGTCCTGCCATTTAGGCTGTTTCCCTGCATTCCGTTCCCCTTCTTACTAGGGGGTGGGTAGCTCCATCCCACCGGCTTTTTGGCTTTCTAGGCATCAGCCAGTGCTTCTGCCTAGATCTATGCTGACAGCCCCAGGACCAAAGTTGCTGTTTTGCCTTGTTTAGGCAGCTTGCTAAGGCTTTTCAGCCCAGTGAAGATCTCCTGTTCTGTGTGTGGTAGAGGGCTTGGGTAGAGTGCTGTATCTGAACCGAAGTCCCAGAGTGGGAGATCCTCCAGTCGGTTGCGCACTCCTCCTGGGTGGGGCAGTGCCCCAACTTGCCGCAACTTGCCCTATTTAGTTTATACGCACTGTCCGACAAGACCCACAAAATGAACCTGGCACCTGGTTTGGAATTGTGGATACCACTCGGCTTCTGTGTCTCTCTCACTGGGAGCTACTTTCTGGAGCTGCCTCTTATTTGGCCATCTTGGGATCCTATTTATTTATTTATTTATTTTTTGAGACAGAGTCTCACTCTGTTGCCCAGGCTGGAGTGCAGTGGCACTCAGCTCACTGCAGCTTCCACTTCCCAAGTGATTCTCCTGCCTCAGCCTCCTGAGTAGCTGGGATAACAGGCATGTGCCACCATGCCTGGCTAATCTTTGTATTTTTAGTAGAGACAGGGTTTTACCACGTTGGCCAGGCTGATCTTGAACCCCTGACCTCAGGTGATCTTCCTGCCTCAGCCTCCCAAAGTGCTGGGATTACAGATGTGAGCCACCACACCCAGCCTCCATTGGGATTTTAATTTTCATTTTCTAGAAGAAGCTGAAAAAAGCTGGTGCAAATGTTAGAGTCCTGAGGGCAGACAGTCATGGTGATCAGATGATGTGGTAGCAGTTGCTTTTTGAAGCAGATTAAAATAAAAGATGGAAGGGAAAGTCTTATAGAAAAGTTGTTAAAATCATGTTTTGGGGCTTGAGTTCCAGCTCTGCTACATCCTAGATGTGTAACATTAAGTTACTAAACTACCCTGAGCCTCAATTTCCTCCTCTGTAAAGTGGAGCAAATAACAATGCCATGTCCAAAAGTTGTCCAGAAAATTAAGATAATGAACCAAAATAAAGCAAATATTAATGATTGTCATTTCATTAGCATTAATATTTGTTGAGCCCCTACCAAGTGCTTTATTGTTTTATTTCATTCTTAGGCCAACCCTGTATGGTTGGAAATATTATTCTGTTTTTGTTTTTTTGAGACAGAGTCTTGTTCTGTTGCTCAGGCTGGAGTACAATGGCACAATCTTGGCTCACTGCAGCCTCTGCCCACCAGGTTCCAGTGATCCTCCTGCCTCAGCCTCCTGAGTAGCTGGGATTACAGATGCGTCCCACCACACCTGGCTAATTTTTGTATTTTTAGTAGAAATGGGGTTTTGCCATGTTGGCCAGGCTGGTCTCGAATTCCTGACCTAAGGTGATTTGCCTGCCTTGACCTCCGAAAGTGCTGGGATTACGGGTATGAGCCACCATGCCTGGCCCAATATTCTTCTGTTTTTACAGATGAAGAAACCGAAGGCCGGGGGAGTTCAGCCACTGGTCCTAAGGCATACCATTAGTCATTGGAAGAGCAAGTGTGAGCAAGAGCACGTACATGTTTTTCCTACCAAGCTGTTCTTGGGAAGCATGAAGGGCTGGAGGTTTTGCAGCAAAGGAAATGCGAGGTCTCCATCATGGTGGACACTTACTGTTTGAACAGGGAGTAGGACATCAAGGGAGGGCTTATCAACCTTTCTGCATTCGCTGTTCATTAACCTCCTCACTAAGACTCTCAACTTCTAAGGTTCTGGCCTAGAGAATCACAGTGGGAGGAGACATCCCTCAGGGCCCCTGGGTCCCTCCTAACTGAACTCAGCTCTTCTATCACTAATTCCAGAATCATGATGGGGCCCCCAAGATGCAATCTCAGTGCCCGCCATTAACAAGGTCCTGAGAGAGAAAGCAATGCATTCCTGAGGACTCATCAGGAAGCCATGGTTGGAGAAAGCTTCTCCCTTTTGTCTCTGTTCTTGTGCCTCCTCTCACTTCCAGGGCAAGCCTGGGAGTCAGCTCTCTCTGCTCAGAGCTCTTGTTTGGGCAGGAATCTGGGAGAACAAAGCTCTGTCTGGACACTGACTCTTAGCTTCAGCACTGCCATTAGCTTCACTGTGATTTTGTGAAGATAAAGAAAGTCTCTGGACTTCATTGGTGTGATAAATAAGATGATTAATGCTCCCTAATTACCCCCATGAAACTAATATGAGGGGTGCAGTAAGGAGTTGGATGGGAGGCCTCTTTGAGAAAATCAAAAGCATCACAAAATCATAAAGCATCATCATTGTGTTCATTAAAAGCTTGGGTTGTTTATTGCTCTCTGGTTCCCTAAACCCCCAAAACTTCCTGGCAGGCAGGGCTAATTTCTGAGGTCCTCAGAGGCTAACACAGCAGTGGAGAGATGACTGGATGATCTCATTTCTGGTTCACTCCTTTTCTCTTATATGGCCCTTCCTTGCTCTCTGGAGCACAGGCCTGAACAGTGCTTCACCCTTCCTTTCCCTTCAAACAGAAACCTTGCTGGCCTCTGTATCCCTAACAAGGTGAGGACTCTCCTGGGGCCTTCTTCTGCCCACTAATAATGGAGAAGACATTTGAGTTGTTACCAAGTCAGTCAAATCTCTTATTTCATGGATTATTTAGTAGGGAAAGAGAGTCTTGTTTGGGATAACATGTTGGGAATATCTGCAGGGTCCAGAGGGGTCAGCTACTGGCTGAGAGAGAAGAGAGTGAAAGAAAAGAACCGGAGGTCATTGTATTGGCTTCCAGGGCAGCAGGATATTCATTACAAGAACTTTGCAAGATTGAAGATCGCCTAAACTGTAATTTTTCCCCATTTGTCTTTTTTTTTTTTTTTTTTTTTTGTGAGACCGGAGTCTCACATTGTCACCTGGGCTGGAGTGCAGTGGCGCAATCTCAGCCCACTGCAATCTCTGTCTCCTGGGTCCAAGCGATTCTCCTGCCTCAGCCTCCCAGGTAGCTGGGACCATAGGCAAATGCCACCATGCCCGGCTAATTTTTGTATTTTTAGTACAGACGGGATTTCACCATGTTGGCCAGGCTGATCTCAAACTCCTGACATTGTGATCTGCCCACCGGGCCTCCCAAAGTGCTGAGATTATAAGTGCAAGCCACAATACCTAGCCATCACTGTTTTTATCCACAGTTTGTAACTATCACCAAAAATGATTGAAGAGGGCCTGGGTTCTTATTTTGAGAGAATAGCAAGAAAGGGTGGTGATTATTACAGCGGTGAGGCAGAGGGGAGGTGCATGGCAATCTCATATCATCAGCCTGAGGAAGGCCCTGCAATGCACTGAACAGGCATGGGAGGCTGGCTGGTTTCCTTTGGGAAAGATGGCAAGTAGAAGACCAGGAGAGAGATGGTTGGTGCCTGAAGAGTGCCCCCAGGGGCAAGCACTCATGTGGAACCTGTGGTTCTACGACATTTGGCAACAGTTTTGGAAAACTTTAATCAGACAGACATATCAGAGAAAAGGCTCTCACAGGATGAGTGAGGAAGGAGGGCTCCTGAGTGCACTGTGTGGTTGGTGAGAAGCAGAACCTCGTGATACAAGTGGCGGTTGTAACCCTGACCTATCTAGAGAGGCTGCTTGTTTGTGGACTGAGCTACTTCCAACAGGCCTGCAAATGAGAGAGCACACGATTCCCAGGCTACTGCCACAGAACTGTCCTTCTCAGGCAGCAGTGTGCATCCAGAGCAGACCTGGAGAGCTGTGGAGGGAACATGGACTTTCCAATTCCTCAATGGGTATCAGGGAGCGCCCCTTGGGGACTTGTCTGGAAGCAGCCATCTTGGCTGGCTAGACAAGTGAGCAGATTTCTAGCGTCCTCATCCAAATTCTTTCTCTGTTGACCTCATAGTTATTTGAGGTTTGCAAGCATGCAATGAATGGACCCATCAAAGGCACTTTTTTTAAAAAATAGAAAGGCAGATATTTTATGAGTATATTCAGATTCACTCTAACCCCCAAAATTCTAATCCAACAATGCTCCACTATCATTTCCTCGTTAGTAAAACGAGGGACTACATACTCCCCAAGATCCCAACCAACGTGGTCCTTCTTCAAGTCAATGGCACTGTATACAGGGTATACTGAAAATTGTTACAGGAACTCTTAAGGCCTCTGGTGTGGGTAAGGGCAATAGTCAAAATATTTAACAGACACCAAACTGGTGCTCTGAATATTACCCTGGATGTGGGCCCCCCACCCTAACTCAGGATCGATGTTACTGATGGGAAACTGACGTTATATCTTGGATTTACAGTATTTCACAATATTAGAAATGTGTTTTCATTATTCCTAGATAATGATAAATGAAGTTTCAGAGATCACAGCATTTGATTGTGATTACCTGTGATACTTTTTATCATACTTAAACTAATTTTCCGGGGAACAAAAATGTTAGTAAAAAGATCCGTCAAAAAGGCAGACAAAAGTTTATAAAGAGAATCAGTTTGATGAGCAAAATATGAACGTAAGAATATGTTTATATGCTTATGGTAAACACTCATCTTCGGCTAAAGCATGTGCGCAAAGAATAAAACAGGCCATAAGCTTCGATTGACGGACACTACAAATTAGTTTTGCGAGAAACTGGTAAGCAAGTTAGCTGTTTTGTTCCTTGTAGCTTCTTTTAAAAGGAGGCATAATGGAGCAACTGCTCTTTTATGACTTCATACTGAGTGAAGCAAATTGGGATAGTGTAGCCTTCTAAACCTCTACTTAATCTGCTGCATAGCAGCATCTTAAACCTGCTGGAAACACAACAGAGAGGAGGAGCCATTGAGCCTCATCGGCCGTGAAGGATTTCTGCAGTTGAAGGAACGAGAATATGCCAGAACACACACACATCCAGAACATACCAGAATACACACACATATACACAAACATATATTCATAATATATATGTGTGTGTATTTAACTATAAAATAACTATAGGTGTTTAATTTTAATGTAATAATAAAAGGAATCTGATTTATTGTAGATCACTTGAAAGGAAAAGTTGAAAATTAGAAATTAAAAATTTCCCTTATTTATACCAGTGAGTGGAATTGAGCAATTTTCTTCTAGTCATTTTTCTAAGTACCTCAATATATGCTTCAGGTATAAATTTCCTTCCTACTTCCTCTGAATTTTATATCATAAGATTTCACCTGCTGTGAGCTGAGAATTTTAGGTTTTATAAAAGCTGATTATTGTTGGTTTATAAGAAATCTACTGATGTATATTACACATGTATACATGGGTAACTGCTTTTTACCTAACTTGTTAATTTCCTAATAATACTGAGTTTCCCAGGATTTTTCTTTCCTCCCTTGGGTTTTCTATTTAGACAACTTTATTGTTTCCAAATTATTCTTTTCTTTTTCCTTTCTAATACTTAAGCATTTTATTTCTCTTTGCCTAAAACTTTTAGAAAAATGAGAAGTGTTCAAAGTAACAAGAGCTATTGATTTCTTGTTTCTGATTTTATTTATTTTATTATTATTATATGAACATTTGTAGCAGCTTTATTCATAATTGCCAAAACTTAGAAACAATTAAGAGGTCTTTCAATAAGTGGGTAAACAAATCATAGTACTTTTATACAGTAGAATATTTTTCAGTGCTAAAAACAAATGAGCAATTGAGTTATTATCACATACTTTACCTTTACCCTCATTCTTTGATAACTCCATTCACACATGTATTAGACCACTTAAAGCCATCCCACCACTTACTGATGCTCTGTCCACTTTTTTCATTAAAAAACTTTTTTTTTATTTCCATAGGTTCTTGGGGGACAGGCATTATTTGGTTATATGGGAAAGTTATTTAGTGGTGATTTGTAAGATTTTGGTGCCCTCGTCAACCAAGCAGCATATACTGTACCTTATTTGTAGTCTTTTATACCTCACCCCCTTCCAACAATTTCCCCTGAGTCCCGAAAGTTCACAATGTCATTCTTAATGCCTTTGCATCCTGGTAGCTTAGCTCTCATTATGTGTGAGAACATACAATGTTTGGTTTTCCATTCCTGAGTTACTACACTTAGAATAATAGTCTCCAATATCATCCAGGTCACTGAGTGTGTGTGTGTGTGTATGATGGAATATATATATATGTGTGTATATATATATATATATATATATATATATATATGTGATGGAACATATATATATATGATGGAATATATATATATATATATCACAGTTTCTTTATCCAGTGGTTGATTGATGGGTATTTGAGTTGGTTCCACGTTTTTGCAATGATGAATTGTGCTGCTATAAACATAGGTGTGCAAGTAACTTTTTCATGTAATGACATCTTTTCCTCCAGGTAGATACCCAGTAGTGGAATGCTGGATCAAGTGGTAGTTCTGCTTTTAGTTCTTTAAGGAATCCCCACTCTGTTTTCCATAGTGGCTGTACTAGTTTACATTCCCACCAGCAGTGTTGAAGTGTTCCATGTTCACTGTATCCATGCCAACATCTACTGTTTTTTGATTTTTTGATTATGGCCATTTTTGCAAGAGTAAGGTGGTATTGCATTGTGGTTTTGATTTGTATTCCCCTGATCATTAGTGATATTGAGCATTTTTAATATGTTTGTTGGCCATTTGTATGTCTTCCTTTGAGAATTGTCTATTCATGACCTTAGCCAATTTTTTGATGAAATTTAGTTTTTTCTTACGGATTTGTTTGAGTTCGTTGTAGATTCTGGATATTAGTCTTTTGTCAGATGTATAGATTGTGAAGATTTTCTCCCATTTTGTGGGTTGTCTATTTACTCTGCTGACTGATCCTTTTGCCGTGCAAAAGCTCTTTAGTTTAATTAGGTCCCAGCTATTTATCTTTGTTTTTATTGCATTTGCTTTGAGGTTCTTGGTCATGAAATTCTTGCCTAAGCCAATGTCTAGAAGGATTTTCCAATATTATCTTGTAGAATTTTTATAGTTTCAGGTCTTGGATTTAAGTCCTTAATCCATCTTGAGCTGATTTTTGTATAAGGTGAGAGACGAGGATCCAGTTTCATTCTCCCACATTGGCTAGTCAATTATCCCAACACCATTTGTTGAAAAGGATGTCCTTTTCCCACTATGTTTGTGTTTGCTTTGTCAAAGATCAGTTGGCTGTATTTGTTTTTAATTCTGGGTTCTGTATTCTGTTCAATTGGTCTATGTGCCTATTTTTATGCCAGTGCCATGCTATTTTGGTGACTATGGCCTTATAGTATAATTTGAAATCAGGTAATGTGATGCCTCCAGATTTGTTCTTTTTGTTTAGTCTTGCTTTGGCTGTATGGACTCTTTTTTGATTCCGTATGAATTTGAGAATTTTTTTCTAATTCTGTGAAGAATGATGGTGATATTTTGATGGGAATTGCATTGAATTTGCAGATTGCTTTGGTCAGTATATTCATTTTCACAATATTGATTCTACCCATCCATGAACATGGGATGTGTTTCCATTTGTTTATGTCATCTGTGATTTCTTTCAGCAGTGTTTTGTAGTTTTCTTTGTAGAGGTCTTTCACCTCCTTGGTTAGGTATATTCCTAAGTATTTTATTTTATTTTATTTTTTGCAGCTATTATAAAGGAGTTGAGTTCCTGATTTGATTCTCAGCTTGGTCATTGTTGGTGTATAGAAGAGCTACTGATTTGTGTACATTAATTTTGTATCCAGAAACTTAGCTGAATTCTTTCTGGAGGAGGCTTTAGGGTTTTCCAAGTAAACAATTATATCATCAACAAACAGTGATGAGATTAACTTCCTCTTTACAGATTTGGATGCTCTTTATTTTTTCCTCTTGTCTAATTGCTCTGGCTAGGACTTCCAGCACTATGTTGAAGAAGAGTAGTGAGAGTGGACATCCTTGTCTCGTTCCAGTTCTCAGAGGAAATGCTTTCAACTTTCCCCCATTCAGTATTATGTTGGCTGTGGGTATGCCATAGATGGCTCATATTGCATTGAAGTATGTCCCTTGTATGCCGATTTTGCTGACAATTTAATCATAAAAGGATGCTGGATTTTGTTGCATGCTTTTTTCTGCATCTACTGAGATGATCATGTGATTTTTGTTTTTAATTCTGTTTATGTGGTGTGTCACATTTATCGACTTGTGAATGTTAACCCATTTCTGCATACCTAGTATGAAACCCATTTGATTATAGTGAATTATCTTTTTGATATGCTGTTGGATTCAGTTAGCTAGTATTCTGTTAAGTATTTTAGCATTTATGTTCATCAGGGATTTTGGTCTGTAATTTTCTTTTTTGGTTATGTTATTTCCTATTTTGGATATTAGGGTGATACTGACTTTATAGAATGATTTAGGAAGAGTTCCATCTTTCTTTGTCTTGTGGAATAGTGTCAATAGGATTAGTACCAATTCTTCTTTGAATGTCTGGTAGAATTCTGCTGTGAATCTGTCTGGTCCTGGACTTTTTTTTGTTGGTAAATTTTAAATTACAATTTCAGTCTTGCTGCTTGTTGATCTGTTCAGGGTATCTGTTTCTTTCTGATTTAAGTTAGGAGGGTGTATCTTTCCAGGAATTTATCCATCTCCTCTAGCTTTCTAGTTTATGTATGTAAAGGTATTCATAGTAGCTTGGAATATTTTGTATTTTTGTGGTCTCAGCTCTAGTATCTCCCATTTTGTTTCTTATTGAGCATATTTGGATTTTCTCTCTTCTTTTCTTGGTTAATCTTGCTAAGGGCCTATCAATTTTATTTATATTTTCAAAGAACCAGCTTTTTGTTTTTTTGTTTGTTTCAATTTTATTTAGTTCTGCTTTGACCTTGGTTATTTCCTTTCTTCTGCTGGGTTTGGGTTTGGTTTGTTCTTGTTTCTCTAGTTCCTTGAGGTGTGACCTTAGATTGTCTCTTTGTGCTCTTTCAGACTTTTTGATGTAGGCGTTTAGGGCTATGAACTTTCCTCATAGCACTGCCTTTGCTATATCCCAGAGGTTTTGATAGGTTGTGTTATTATTGTTGTTCAATTTGAAAATTTTTTAAATTTCCATTTTGATTTCATTTTTGACCCAGTGATCATTCAGGAGCAGGTTATTTAATTTCTATGTATTTGTATGGTTTTGAAAGTACCTTTTGGAGGTGATTTCCAGTTTTATTCCATTGTGGTCTGAGAGTGCTTGATATAGCTTCAATTTTCTTAAATTTATGGAGGCTCATTTTGTGGCCTATTTTAGAGAGAGTTCCATGTGCTGTTGAATAGAATGTATATTCTGCAGTCGTTGGATGGAATGTTTTGTATATATCTGTTAAGTCCATTTCTTCCAAGGTGTGGTTTAAATCCATTGTTTCTTTGTTGACTTTCTGTCGTTATGACCTGTCTAGTGCTCTCAGTGCAGTATTGAAGTCCCCCAGTATGATTGTGTTGCTGTCTATCTCATTTCTTAGGTCCATTAGTAATTGTTTTATAAATTTGGGAGCTCCAGTGTTAGATGCATATATGTTTAGGATTGTGATATTTTCCTTTTGGACAAGGACTTTTATCATTGTATAATGTCCCTCTTTGTCTTTTTTAAGTGCTGTTGCTTTAGAGTTTGTTTTGTATTTATAAGAGTAGTAACTCTTGCTTGTTTTCAGTGTCCATTTGCATGAAGTGCTTTTTCTACCCTTCTTCCTTAAGTTTATGTGAGTCCTTATGTGATAAGTGAGTCTCCTGAAGGCAGCAGAAGCTTGGTTGGTGAATTTTTATCCATTCTGACATTCTATGTCTTTTAAGTGGACCATTTAGGCCATTTGTATTCAGTGTTAGTATTCAGATGTGAGGTACCATTCCATTCAGTGTGCTATTTGTTGCCTTGGTATTTTTATTTTTGTTTTTTAAATTGTTGTATTTTTAATAGGTCCTACGAGATTTATGCTTTAAAGAGGTTCTGTTTTGATGTTTCAAGATTCAGAGCTTTTTTTTTTTTAGCAGTTCTTGTACTGGTGGCTTGGTAGTGGTGAATTCTCTCAGCATTTGCTTAACTGAAAAAGACTGTATTTTTCCTTCATATATGATGTTTAGTTTCACTGGATACAAAATTCTTGGTTGATAATTGTTTTGTTTGAGAAGGATGAAGTAATCCCTTCTAGCCCATAGGTTTTTGCTGAGAAATCTGCTGTTAATCTTATAGGTTACCTGGTGCTTTTGTCTCACAGCTCTTAAGAGTCTTAAAAAATAAAATAAAATAAGAATATTTTCCTTAAAAAAGAGATTTCTTTCATCTTAACTTTAAATAACCTGATGACAGTGTGCCTAGATGATCTTTTTGCGATGAGTTTCTCAGGTGTTCTTTGTGCTTTTTGTATTTGGATATCTAGGTCTCTAGCAAGGCTTGGGAAGTTTTCCTCAATTATTCTCCCATATATGTTTTCCAAACTTTTAGATTTCTCTTTTTCCTCAGGAACACTGATTATTCTTAGGTTTGGTCATTTAACATAATTCCAGACTTCTTGGAGGCTTTGTTCATATTTTCCTATTCTTTATTGTTTGTCTTTTTTGGATTTGATTAATTCAAAGACCTTGTCTTTGAGCTCTGAATTTCTTTCTTCTACTTGTTCAATTCTATTTATGAGACTTTCCAGAGGATTTTGCACTTCTATAAGTGTGTTTGTTGTTTCCTGAAGTTTTGATTGTTTCTTATTTATGCTATCTATTTCATTGAATATTTCTCTTTTCACTTCTTGTATCACTTTTTTTTTTTTAATTTCCTTACATTGGGCTTCACCTTTCCCTGATGCCTCCCTGATTAGCATAAAAATGAACCTCCTGAATTCTTTTTCAGGTAAATCAGGGATTTCTATTTGGTTTGGATCCATTGCTGGTGAGCTAGTATGATTTTAGGGGGGTGTTAAAGAACCTTATTTTGTCATATTACCATAGTTGGTTTTCTGGTTTCTTCTTATTTGGGCAGGCTGAGTCAGAGGGAAGGTGTAGGGCTGAAGGCTGTTGCTAAGATTCTTTTATCCCATGGGGTGTTCCCTTGATGTGGTACTCTCCCCCTTTTCCTATGGATGTGGCTTCCTGAGAGCCAAGCTGTAGTGATTGTTAACTCTCTTCTGGGTCTAGCCACCCAGCAAGTCTACCAGGCTCCAGACTGATACTGGGGGACATCTGCGTAGAGTCCTGTGATGTGAACCATCTGTGGGTCTCTCAGCCAGCACATGTTCTGGTGGAGGTGGTGGGTAGGGGCACGGGTGGTGAAATGGACTCTGTGAGGATTCTTAGCTTTGGTAGCTTAATGCACTATTTCTGTGCTGCTTAGCCTCCTGCCGGGAGTTGGTGCTTTCCAGAGAGCATCAGCTGTGGTAGTATGGGGAAGTACAGGTGGTAGGTGGGACCCTAAAACTCCCAAGAGTATATGTCCTTTGTCTTCAGCTACCAGGGTGGGTAAGGAAGGACCATTGGATGGAGGCAGAGCTAGATGTGTCTGAGCTCAGACTCTCCTTGGGTGGGTCTTGCTTTGGCTGCTCTGGGGGATGAGGGTAAGGTTGCCAGGTCAATGGAGTTATGTTCCTAGGGGGATTATGGCTATCTGCAGTGTGTCATTCAGGTTGTCAGGGAAGTGGCAGAAAGCTGACAGTCACAGGCCTCACCCAGCTCCCACAGGATCTGAAAAGCTAGTCTCACTCCCACCATGTGCCCCCAACAGCACCAAGTTAGTTTCCAGGCAGTGGGCAAGCAGGGCTGAGAACTTGCCCCAGGCTACCCACCTCCCAGCTGCTAAAGCAAGTATGGCTTTCCTTCTTCCCCGACCTGTGGAGTCACCACACCAAACTCATGTCCTCCCCTGAGTTCTGGCCAGGAGACTTCTTGATCAGTTCAACTTGTTACGGGGTTCAGCTGGAGATTTTCTTCTCCCCGTGGCCTTTTCCCAGTGCCTCTGGCTGCCCTCCTGAAGGACCCCTGTGAGGCCAGGCGTAAATGGTTTGCTAGGGGACCCAATAAGCCCACAGGACTTTTTCCACTGCTTCCTCTACCCTTGTATTTTGCTCAGCTCTCTAAATTGACTCAGATCCAGGTAAGGCCAAAATCTTCTCCCATAATCTAGACCTTCAGTTTCCCCAGTGGGGGTGTGTGTTTGGGGCCAGATGATCTTCCTTTTTCACTTCCGCAGTTTGGGCACTCACAGTATTTGGGATGTCTCCTGGGTCTTGCAGGAGCAATCTGCTTCCTTCAGAGGGACTGTGGGTCCTCTTGGGTTTCTTGATTTATTCCTTCAGTCATTCTGGAGCAAGAATTCACTTTTTCTTGATTTTAACAAAAGTATCACTACTACTTTACCATTGTGAATGATAGGAGTTTGTAGTGGATATGCCCTATTACATAATGTGGTAAATTTCCATTTTAGGTAACTACCAAGGTTTTTTCTTTTAATCTACATTATGAATGGATATAAACATATATGAATTGCCTTTAAAAATTTTTTTCTCTTTTAAAATCAATTAATATGCTATAATACATTAATAGATTTACTAACGTTAAGTCATCCTCTCTTGTTATAACATTTATTCAGTGCTGGTGGGTTTTATTTATTGTACTTAGGAGTTTTGCTTATATACTGTCAAATGAGGGTAGTGTAAAGTAATTCCTTTTTTTCTACCATTGTTACATTTTCATATTGGGATTTGCTAACTTTGAAAAATGAATTGGAAAGCTTTCTTTTTTTTCTAAGTTAGGGAAAGTTTATATGACATGGAAATTATCTTTACTTTGACAGTTAAAATAATTTATATAAGAAAATCAAGCTTGGAGCCTACACATGAAAGTACATTTTTGACAGTTTTTTTTATTTTTTTATTTTTCTTCTTTTTTTTTTTTCAGTTATAGCTAGTTTCTTTGGTTTGGGGATGGTTCTGGAATCCATTGTTCAAAGTTAGGAGCAAATAGTATTCTATGATTATTGGAAATTATTTTTGGTTGAAGGTGTCATAACTCTCTGTTTCCTAATTTTTTGTATCTTTGAATTTTTCTGTCCTTAGATTTACCAGAAATTTATTTCTTTAATTTTTTTTTTGCTATTTTTACATCTTTATTTTTAGCTGTAAACTGACAAACTATAATTGTATATATTTATGGGCTACAAAGTGATGCTGTGATTTATGAATATCATGTTAATTAAAGCAAGCTAATTAATATATGCATCATTTAAAATTTATTCCTTTAGTAATTTGAAATGTGCAAGACATTATTATTTACTATATTCATCAAACTGTGCAATATATCTCAAAGAAGAAAAAAGCCTTACTCCTCCTGTCTAATAGAGGCTTTGTCTTCCTTAACCATCATCTCCTCATTCTTCCCACCTCCCTCACCAGCCTTTGCTAGCCACCATCTTTGAGTTCAATCATTTTAGATTCCACCTTTAAGTGAGAACATGCAGTATTTGTTTCTGTGCCTGGCTTATTTCACTTAGCAGTAATAGTATTTCTTTGTGTATTTATACCACCTTTTCTTTATCCATTCATCTGTTCATAGACACTTGGGTTGATTCCATAACTCAGCTATTGTGAATAGTGCTGCAGTGAACATGGAAGTTCAGACATTGCTATTAATGTATCTCTTCAACAGGCTAGGCACAGTGGCTCACCCCTATAATATCAGCACTTTGGGAGGCCGAGGCCTGAGGTCAGGAGTTCGAGGCCAGACTGGCCAACATAGTGAAACCCCATCTCTACTAAAAACACACAAACGAATTAGCTGGGTGTGTTGGCCTGCACTTGTAATCCCAGCTACTTGGGAGGCTGAAGGAGCAGGAGAATTGCTTGAATCTGGGAGGCAGAGGTTGCAGTGAGCCAAGATCATGTCACTGCACTCCAGCCTGGGTGACAGAGTGAAACTCTGTCTAAAATAAAAATAAAAATATATATATGTATATATATTTATATTTTACATATATATGCATATATATGTATATTTCAACATGAGTTCAAGTATTTTGAGTAAATATCCAGAAGTGAGATTGCTGGATTATATGGTAATTCTATTTCTAGTGTTTTGAGGAACCACCATACAGTTTTCTAGAATAGTTGTGCTAATTTACGTTTCCACCAACAGTACACAAGTGTTCCCTTTTCTCCACACTCACATCAACACTTGTTATCTTTCATCTTTTTTATAATAGTCATTCTGACAAGTGTGAGGCGGTATCTCATCGTGGTTTTCATTTCCATTTCCTTAAGGGTTAGGGATCTTGGGAATTTTTTTCATGTATCTGTTTCTTTGTAATAGATTTATAATCACTTGTGATCAATTCTTGTGTTCCTTTCTATTTTACTATCTAATCATTTTCACTTTTAGCATTACTTTTCCTCAAACCTCCTTATATACATAAGTCCTTGCTGAGAGAACCTCCTTTGTTGATCCTAGGGAACAAATTTAAAAAAGATTTAACAAGGAGAGGAAGAAAGTCCAAGGTAGTGGTGTCCTAAGGCACATCACATGGGAATCAGGTAAGGATACCGAGGTGAAGGGAGAGGCAGAGGTAGCAGGTGAGATATGGCCCGAGGTGTGAGAAAATACCCACTAGGACACCTGCAAATTTACTCATGGGTCAATGAAAGTGGGTCACTATATTTTTCTCTGAAACTAAATTGGTAAAACTGATCCCTTCCTCTCTGAGATGTCTTGTTACAGGGATTCATGGAGCCAGAATCTGGGGCCAACAGAACAGCCATTGCTGAGTTCATCCTGCTGGGCTTGGTGGAGGCACCAGGGCTGAAACCAGTTGTCTTTGTGCTCTTCCTCCTTGCCTACCTGGTCACGGCTGGGGGCAACCTCAGCATCCTGGCAGCCGTCTTGGTGGAGCCCAAGCTCCACACCCCCATGTACTTCTTCCTGGGGAACCTATCAGTGCTGGATGTTGGGTGCATCAGTGCCACTGTTCCCTCTGTATTGAGTCGTCTCTTGTCCCACAAGCGTGCAGTTCCCTACGGAGCCTGCCTTACCCAGCTCTTCTTCTTCCACCTGTTTGTTGGAGTGGACTGTTTCCTGCTGACCGCCATGGCCTATGACCGATTCCTGGCCATCTGCCGGCCCCTCACCTACAGCACCCGCATGAGTCAGACAGTCCAGAGGATGTTGGTGGCTGCGTCCTGGTTTTGTGCTTTCAGCAGTGCACTGACCCACACTGTGGCCATGTCCACACTCAACTTCTGTGGCCCCAATGAGGTCAATCACTTCTACTGTGACCTCCCACAGCTCTTCCAGCTCTCCTGCTCCAGCACCCAACTCAATGAGCTGCTGCTCTTTGCTGTGGGTTTCATAATAGCAGGTGCACCTTTGGTTCTCACCATCACCTCCTACATCCACGTGGCATCTGCGGTTCTATGAATCCGTTCAGTGGAGGGCCAGAAGAAGGCCTTCTCCACATGTGGCTCTCACCTCACTGTGGTTTGTCTTTTCTATGGAACCGGTATCTTCAACTACATGAGATTAGGTTCAGAGAAGGCTTCAGACAAGGACAAAGGGGTTGGTGTTTTCAACACTGTGATCAACCCTATGCTGAATCCTCTTATCTACAGCCTCAGAAACCCTGATGTTCAGGGTGCTCTGTGGCGAATATTTTTGGAGAGGAGATCACTGACCTGAGAGGTGATGGGGTCCCTCCTTTCCTGCCTTTTCTGGACTGAGAAAAATTTCCCATGAAGACAGTAACCAGGACAAATTCAGCCATAACTATTTTTCCAACCTCCTGATGCTTGATGATTGATGCTACATGTTTGTCCTACTAGGAAACCCTACATAATTTACTCCTTCAACAAAAACTTATTAGATTACTTCTATGACCTGGATAGTCTTCCAAGGCATTGGTGAACAAAATGGACAGAAGTCTCTGTGCTCATGCAACTCATATGCTATAAAAGTAGACTAAATAAACATCACTTATAATATCCCACTTGATGATAATTTCTATAGAGATGAATGAGGATGCTAATATGAAATTAGGTTCTGCCAAGCAAGCCCTATGGGCAAGTTTTGCCCTGTTTTTGGCTGTGCCCACTTTCTGGGTAGAGTTAAAGCCTCACAGCTCTGTGTGCCTAGAAAGCAATGTGCTACAAAGAATGTCCACTTGGTCAATCACAGCCTCAGCAACCAGGAGTATTGCTGCAATATTTCCTTCTGGTTGGGACATGAGATTCCCTCCAGATCAGAATGGGTGAAGTTTTTTGTTTATTTGTTTGTTTGTTTTTGTTTTTGTTTTTTAAAACAATCACCTAGTGTGGTGGATTATTTCTTTCATCTCTTTGCTTTCACCTTCAAGATCATTTTCTTCTCTCTGCTACCACATAGGAATGCTCTGGATGTTTAGGGAACAGGAAAGGTGTAGAGAGGAAAAGAGCTCGCTAAATTAAAACATATTAATATATTTATATGATATATTTTAAGGTCATAAAGGAATGTTTCATCTCTTTTCATGGCTTTTTCTCTCGTTTAATGTCACCTTCACACATATGATAAAGTCTTTGAAAAAGTAAATGTTTATAATCGTGCCTTTAGAATTTTCAATGTAGAATATCCAAGACCTTTTCCTCCAAAGTCTTACTTATCTCTCTTAAAGCTCCTTGCTCAGAAAATACATACCCATAAATGTATTCCCTGGAAAGGAAGGATGCATGCATGCCTGTCTTCTTCCCTCCTTTCCTTCCTTCCTTCCTCCCCAAACCTCTCCCGTTCTCTTTGTCTCTTTCTTTGATGGACAAAGCTGATTATTTAAAGTATACAAAGGTGTTGCACACATACATTATAACTTGTCTTTAAATATGTTTTGTTATCTCTACTTGAATTACTATTCTATTCCATTTCCTAAATGTGTTTACTAAGTATATACGACACCTTTTCTTCCCCTTAGCCACTGTCCTTTCATTATTCTATTTCTAGCTATTCAACCTTTGCCAATGCCTCTTTCTAACTTTATTTTATTCATAATAAGTCAGTACTGTTCCAACCCAGAACATTTCCTCATCTTGATGTTTATCCAGCCTCCAGCCCATTAAGATATGAGAGTGGGAGGTAGGACAGGAATTAAGTGGAGCAATGAAGATGAAATGTGAGGCTATAGGGAGGGATGGGACAGGATGATGAGCAAACAGGGTCAGAAGGAAGGATGGAAGTGAACGAAAGGACACAGGAGAGAATGGGAAGAGAGAAGAAATATGTCTCTTTCCTGATACTCCTGGGTGTCCAGACACTTCAGGATTAAAGAACTTGAGTTTCCCCTCAAAGGGCAAAGTTCCTATAAACACGAACCAGGGATGTGGTCATCTCAACATTCCCGTGCATCCATTGGTCTGTGATCTTGGAAAGTCCCTTACCATGGTCGGGCTTGTGTCCACCTGTACCGTAAGAGACCGGACAAGATTGTCTATCCACAGGTCTTCACATTGAAGGACCTCTGATCATAATGGTCTGAATGAACTTTTCCCTGGGTTTGAACACATCAGAGGACATTCTGAGAGCATTACCACCACTCCGTCTACCCCGTGAGCATCTAACACTTGTCTGTGACACCCAAATATCCCAGCCCTGGCATTGCTTCCTTCTCAATATTCATCCCTTTCCTGTGTTCCGCCTGTCCTCCAACACCAAGGAGTTTCCTGAACAAGTGAGAAAGTTGTATTTCCCTTGGGATTTCTGTCTTAGTGCTTCCTAGTGCACATATACTTATTTTAAAAATTATTCAGAATGTTACACCTAATAGTGGAAACACTGAGATGATATTATTTTGTCAAGTAGAAAATAAAACTTCAAATGTTCCTTCACTGCACCAAAAATCACACTATTCAGAATTAACACCTCTTAAAATTGTTGTGTATTTTCTTCTAGAGATTTCCTGTATATATGATATGCCCATTTCACGTCAGTAGAACCATACTGTTGTGATCTGCTTCTTGTATTTCCTACATTATGCAATACAATCTTTTACATAACAAAGACTAAGATCCTGCTTTATCTGTTTTAATGGTGGCACAGTATATCATTAAACATATAAGCCACAATTTATTTCATCAAACCTCTATTGATATAATTTGGGTTGTTTTCAATTGTTTTGTAATAACAATGCTGTGATGAATATCCTTACAGAGCTGTCTTATTGAGAAATAAAAATTGTACCTATGCTATAAAGCATGTTTGGCAAATGCATGTATCGTGAAATGATTACCACAATCGAGCTAATTTACATATTCATCACCTCATAGATTTTTTTTGTGTATGTGATGAGAACATTTAAAATCTACTCTTAGCAGATTTCAAGGACATAATACATTATTATGAGCTATAGTCATCATGCTGTACAATAGAACTCCAGAACTTATTCCTTCTGCCTAATTGAAATTTTGTACCCTTTGACAAGCATCCAAGATTATCCTTATTTGTTTTCTTCTATAGGTAATGTTGGTTTTTCATCTCTTGCCTTCTTTCAAGTTTTTACCTTTTCCTTCATGTTCTGAAGTTTAAATATCATATTTCTACATGTAGGTTATTTGGTATTTATCACATTTTGTTGTTCTCTGAGTTTCCTAGATCTGTGATTTGTTGTCTGTTATTAATTTCGGAAAATTCTCAGACACTATTACTTCAAATATTTATTCTGTCCCTCTTTATCTCTCTTCTACTTCTGGTATTACCATTATGTATATGTTACGTCTTTCATAACTGTCCCACAGTTTTGGGATATTTTCTCATGGTTTTTGGATTTTTTTTTTCTATTTCCTTTTCAGTTTGGGAAGTTTCTATTGATATATCTTCAAGCTCTATAGGAATATCTTCAAGTTACAGATTATTTTTCCTCAGGCATATCCAGTATACTGCTGAGCCCATTGTCTTAGTCCATTTGGGCTGCTATAACAGAATACATGGAGTGGGTGGCTTATAAACAGGAGAAATTTATTTCTCACAGTCCTGGAGGCTGGGAAGTCCAATATCAAGGTGCTGCCAATAGATCCTGAATCTAAGAGAGCCTGCTTCCTGAGTCATAGTTGGCTGTTTTCTCGTTGCATCTGTACATGGTGCAAAGGACAAAGGATCTTTCTGGGGCTCATTCTGTAAAGCACTAATCCATTCCATGAGAGCTCTGCCCTCATGACCTAATCATTTCCCCAAGGCCCCACCTCCAAATACCATCACTTTAGAGATTAGATTTCAACACATGAATTTCATGGGGGCACAAACGTTCATTCTATATATACCCATCAAAGGCATTCTCCATTTTTGTTATGGTGTTTTGAATTTCTAGCATTTCCTTCTGATTCTTAAAGTTTCCATCTCTCTGCTTACATTAATCATCTTACATGTGGTACACTTTTTTCCATGAGATCCCTTTGCACATTAATCACAGTTATTTTAAATTCTCAATCTGATAATTCCAAAATCTCTGTCATATCTGATTCTGGTTCTGGTTTGCCTTTTCAGACTGCATGTTTTATCTTTTAGCATGTCTTGTAATTTTTGATGAATGCTAGACATCATGCATGGGTAAAGGGAACTATGGTAAATAGGCCTTTAGTGGGAAGTGTTCATATGGCCAGAAGTTAGGCTGTGTTTACTGTTTGCTGTAGATATCAGTGACTAAAATTTCCTCTGGTGTCCTTGTTTTTATTTCCCCATTGTCTTTGGGTTTCTCTTCATATTCCTTTATAAATAGCATTGGAGCCTTGCCATGCTTTCCATTTTAATCCTGCCATTACAATAGGAGTCCTATTGATGTGGTGTTGGAATGCAGAGCCAGGGAAAGCATCCTATAATCCTATGATTAGGTCTTAGTCTAACTCAGGTCTCACATGAGTCTGTGCTCCTGCACTGTTGCTTTCACATGGTGAAACCCTGTCTCTACTAAAAACAGAAAAATTAGCCAGGGGTGGTGGCAGGCACCTGAAATCCCAGCTGCTTGGGACGCAGAGGTAGGAGAATTGCTTGAACCCAGGAGGCAGAGGTTGTAGTGAGCTGAGATTTCGGCACTGCACTCAGCCTGGGTGACAGAGCGAGACTCCATCTCTAAATAAATAAATAGCAAAAGAGAATACCTCTCGCAAAACTAGTGCATGGAGGAGAGAGGGCCTGGTGCTGGGCAGTGGCTCTGTGGTAGAGGAGGGAGTGGCGTGGTGGAGGGGACAGAAGGAGGTTTGCTCTCCTGCCCTAGGGGCTGTTCCCAGCCAAGGATGACTAATGCAGGCCAAACAAAACAGACTCCTGTCATCACTGCCTGCACCTGCCATCCGCCCAGTGTGCCACCTGGGACAGGGTCTGTAGGGCCACACAGGTGGCTTTCTGTGTGTGTGAGAGGAGTGCCTGTCCGGTGGGAAGGGACCTCACCGGGCCCTCCCATGCCCTCCTGAACAATGCTGCAGGGTGACTCAGCCCAGGGGAGTCTGGAGAGGCTGCATCCGAATCCACCCAGTTCACAGGAGCCCTGCTGTCCACAGCGTGTGGGTCATGCCATGCACTTGGTGAGCTGGTGACGCGGCTTCAGACCTAGGCCCCGCCACGTGCTGGCTGTGTGGCCTTAGGCAAACAGCCTCCTCCTGGGGCACAGTGCCCTTACTGGTGAACCGGTGCTGTGAGTTTCAAAGGAGACCCAGAGAGCGCTGGCTGGGGAAGGTTAAGATCCCCGTGCGTTAGTGTTACAACCAGGCAGAGGCCGCTTCTGGACTCCCTGCTTCCGAGGGGAACTGTTTCTTCTGGTTTGTGCACTGCCTCGTACTCTCACCTGATTTTCTCAGTCAGTCTTGGAAATACCACGTGTTCCTCTCCTGCACAATGTGGTTAAGTCAGACTCAATGATAGAACTGCTGGACAGGGCCAGGTGTGGTCACTCACACCTGTTATCCCAGCACTTTGGGAGGCCAAGGTGAGTGGGTCACCTGAGGTCAGGAGTTCAAGACCAGCCTGGGCAACATGGCGAAACCCTGTCTCTACTAAAAATACAGAAGATTAGCTGGGCGTGGTGGTACACACCTGTAATCCCAGCTACTCGGGAGGCTGAGGCAGGAGAATCACTTGAACC
>PVKP010036351.1:0-22533 GCA_004027715.1 Plecturocebus donacophilus | reverse complement strand
ATCAGAGACGAAAATTGCAGCTTCTGTGTTTTTTTTTTTTTTTTCGCTCTCCATTTGGTTGGTAAATCTTCCTCCAGCCCTCTGTTTTGAGTCTTTGTGTATCCTTGCATGTGAGATGGGTCTAAATACAGCATACTGATGGGTTTTAGCTTTTTATCCAATTCGCCTGTCTGTGTCTTTTGATTGGGGCATTTAGTCCATTTAAATTTAGGATTAATATTGATATATGTGAGTTTGATATTGCCATTTAATGCTAGCTGGCTGTTTTGCCCGTTAGTTGATGTAGATTCTTCATTATGGTGATGCTCTTTACCTTTTGGTATGTTTTTGGAATGGCTAATACTGGTTGTTACTTTCTATGTGTAGTGCTTCTTTCAGCAGCTCTTGTAAAGCAGGCCTGGTGGTGATGTAATCTCTGAGTACTTGCTTGTTTGCAAAAATTTTATTTTTCCTTCACTTATGAAGCTTAGTTTGGCTGGATATGGAATTCTGGGTCGAAAGTTCTTTTCTTTAAGGATGTTGAATGTTGGCCCCCACTCTCTTCTGGCTTGTAGGGTTTCTGCTGAGAGATCTGCTGTGAGTCTGATGGGCTTCCCTTTGTGGGTAACCTGACCCTTCTCTCTGGCTGCCCTTAGCATTTTCTCCTTCATTTCAACCCTGGTGAATCTAACGATTATGTGCCTTGGGGTTGCTCTTCTTGAGGAATAGCTTTGTGGTGTTCTCTGTATTTCCTGGACTTGAATATTGGCCTGCCTTGCTAGGTTGGGGAAGTTTTCCTGGATAATATCCTGAAGAGTATTTTCCAGCTTGGATTCATTCTCTTCATCACATTCAGGTGCACCTATCAAACATAGATTAGGTCTTTTCACATGGTTCCATATTTCTTGGAGACTTTGTTCATTCCTTTTTACCCTTTTTTCTATAATTTTGCCTTCTCATTTTATTTCATTTAGTTGATCTTCGACCTCTGATATCCTTTCTTCTGCTTGGTCAATTCAGCTGTTGAAACTTGTGCATGCTTTGCAAAGTTCTCGTGTTGTGTTTTTCAGCTCCATCAATTCACTTATATTCTTTTCTAAGTTGTCCATTCTCGTTAGCATTTCGTTAAATCTTCTTTCAAGGTTCTTAGTTTCTTTGCATTGGGTTAGAACATGTTCTTTTAGCTCACAGAAGTTTCTTATTATCCACCTTCTGAAGCCTGATTCTATCAGTTCATCACATTCAGTCTCCATCAGGCCTTGTTCCCTTTCTAATGAGGAGCTGCGATCCCCTGTAGGAGGAGAGGCATTCTGATTTCGGGTGTTCTCAGCCTTTTTGTACTGGTTTCTTCCCATTTTTGTGGATTTATCCACCTGTCATCTTTGTAATTGCCGACTTTCAGATTGAGTCTCTGAGTGGACGTCCGGCTTGTTGGTGATGAAGTTTTTTCTGTTTCTTAGTTTTCTTCGGTGGACGCTCCTTACCCACAGAGCTAGGCCTTCCCGGGTTCAGCTGTGCTTGCTGTGAAACTCTCAGTCCTCAGCACTTCCAATTGCTGTTCTCCATGTGGGGATGAGACCAGCTGAGCCCGACTAAAAGGGCACTCATTCCCGTATACTCTGCACTGAGAAGCACCACATAAAGCAGCTGCACCGGCAAAGCAGCTGCGCCGGCCAAAAGAGTCATGCTGGCACCCCTTGTGGCTCCTCCGCCGGGAATCTCCCAGTCCGTGGGCAATAAAACTTCATCTGAAATTGCAGTATCCACTTGCTCTCTGTGCTTTCACTGGGAGCTATAATCCTGAGCTGCTGCTAAGTGGCCATCTTGGATCTCTCTCTGCTCGGTGATGAAGTTTTTTCTGTTTTTTAATTTTCCTTTGATTGACGCCCATTTCCCACAGAGCTGGACCTTCCCTGGTTCAGCTGTGCTTGCTGTGAAACTCTCAGTCCTCAGCGCTTCCAAATGCTGTTTTCCTTTTGGGGATGGGACCAGCCGAGCCAGTCCCGTATACTGCTCATTGAGAAGCACTGTGCTGTGGCTCCAGCAAAACAACTGTGCCAGCCAAAAGAGTCGCACTGGCTACCTGTGGGGCTCCACTGCCGGGAATCTCCCGTTCTGTGGGCAGCAAAAATTCGTCTGAAATTGCGACATCCACTTGCTCTCTGCGCTTTCACTGGGAGCTACAATCCTGAGCTGCTGCTAATCGGCCATCTTGGATCTCTCCCCTGCTCTCATAGCATCTTAAATCCAGTTCAAGACTTCTCCAAGGAAGACCTATAAATGTCCAGAAATCACATGAAAACAATCTTCAGTGTGACTAATCATCAGGGAAATACAAATCAAAACTACAGTGAGATATTACCTCACATCTGCCAGGATGGCTATTAAAAAAAAAAAAAAAAAAGAAGAAGTATCAAGTATCAGAGAGGATGCGGAGAAAATAAAACCCTTGCCTGCTGTTTGTAGAAATGCAACATGGTGCAGCCACTATTGAAAAGGTATGAAGTTTCCTCAAAAATTCACAATTGAACTACCATATGATCCAGAAATCTTACTTTTGGATATTTGTGCCCAATAATTGAAATCAGGATCTTAAAGAGATATTAGCACACTCTTGTTCATTTGTAGCACTATTCATTCTAGCCAAGATATTGTAAGAACCTAAATATCCATCAACAGGTAAATGGGTAAAGAAAATGTGTTACATAATACAATTGAACACTATTCAGCCTTTGAAAAGAAGGAAATTTGGTCATATGTGTAACAACATGGGTAAATTTTGCAGATATTAAGCTATGTGAAATAGGCCAAACACAGAAAGATTAATTCTGCATAATTTCACTGATTGGAGATATTTAAATAGTCAAATTCATATAATCAAAGAGCAGGATTGTGGTTGCCAGTGGCTGAAGAGAGGGGGAAATGGGGAATTACTAATCAATGGACATAAAGTTTGCGTCAAGCAAGATGATGTGCTCTAGAGTGCTGCTGTACAACACTGTACTTATAGTCAACAGCAATGTATTGTACACTTAGAAATTTGCTAAGAAGGCAGATCTCATATTTATTGTTCTTATCACAATAAACTTAGAAAACAAAATGATCTAAGAGAAATCCTCAATTCTTTTTATTTAATCTGATAGCTGTTCTATTTATTTATGTGTTTTTTCTCATCATTTTTCTTCATTTCTCCCACCCACCCCAATGCTTTCCCATTTGAATCATGCTAACTCCAAACTCCTTTGTGTGTTTCAATCTAATGTCTCTTTTTTTGTTCATAAATACTTATTGGAATACCTGTTATGAACAGAGCATTGTGGTGGATACTGGATCTTAAGATAAAGCATGAATTTTGATATTCCTTTCCTGGATGTTTTTCAATCTACCTTTATGATTAGGACTTTAATGCTTTTCTGGGCCAATAAACCATGGTATACATTCAGTCACTAAAAGTTTCCTTTATGGGATCTTTTTTCCTGACATTTGTATGGTATATTCCACCAATTAATCACTAACCCTATAGGTAAGGAATGGAAAATGCTGGAATATTACTAGGATGTAAATGCAGGTCTGAGTTGGGAGCTAGAATGAGAAGAAGCACAGCATGTTTTAGAATAATCTACAGAAGCTGGTGAGCATGTAGTTGTCTCCAGTGAACTCTACCACTGAGCTTGGGTGTAGACAATTCCCAGAAACTGTTCTATAGTGTCTTGGCAGTGGTTAAAAAAAATCAACCTTAAGCTGGCATCAAGGTTTTTGGAGTTTTGAAAAGCTTATAGTCACTGACAATGCTTGAGAGAACAATGGCAGTGTTTTCTAGGTTGCCAAAATTTTATTCCTCTCAATTTAACCTTCCTTATTAAAAACAAAACAAAAAATCCTGTAGATTAATGTCAAGAGACAGGAATTTCACTTCTGACTCTGTCAATGACTAGTTATGTCCTCTTTATCTATTTCTTCTGTAAAATGAGGGAAGATTTCTAATATTTCTTACAATGATGGTATTCTCCATTTCTATGGGCATATAGTGAGCCCTAGAAAGATACTAGTTTTGTATAGATTTGCCTGGCATGTACAATTACAGCCAAAGAACACTGAAAATGGAAACCCATGACTGAAGAAGTGGGACATCATAAAAAGTCATAAATTTATCATTGTCCTTTGTAATCATTTTAATAAAAAGATTTATGTCTCTAACACATGCACATCTTTTTGTTTAAGCAACTGCTCAATGATCAAGCAAAAATGTCCTGAGGTAATTAGGGAGTACTTCTCCCCCTGCAAAGTCATAAGATATAAGAATTGAGAAGGTTAATTATTTGTAAAGTAATTGAAGAATGCAATACACTAATCATTCTTTTCAAAATGTCTTATTTTCCTCTTGAAAAAATAGTGAATAAGAGCTTTTATTATAGATAGAAGAGGATGCATATTGAATTTTCAAAACACTCCAAAGGCTTTCTTTAAATGAGTTATATAACCTCAGAAATGAGAGAGAAGGCTTGGTCACAAAGAAATGGAGAAGCTGAGCGTTCTAATTGCTAAAAATATTTAGCCATAATGAACCAGACTGATATAAAGTCTCAATGACCAAGAGAAGTAGTAACTAGACTTGTCTTCTTCAACAAAGCATAAGTGATCCTTTTGTGCCAGTAGCTGAAACCTTGTCCTGCTCCTCTTTTCATCAAAAAGCATCTGAGGGCTGAAAACATGTTAGTGTTCTCTATGAGCGAAAGTCCTGCACTGATGTTCCATTTACAACAGAAAAAATACAGTTTTCTATGCAATTTTTGTGCTATCAAAAAGGCTTATAACACAGAGCATTGAAGCTCACCCAAACTATCTTTAAGGCTCAATTTAAGTCCTGTCTCTATGGTGAAACATTTTCTGAGGAATTCTCCTTTCTTTACTCTTTTAAATATTTATTGTATATATTGTAAAATAGAATCTTGTTTGCTTTTGACTTCATAGACTTTAATATATACTTACACATTCTTTATATACTTTATTAGTATGTAAGTCTTATGTCTTCTCAGCTAGTTTTCAAGTGCTTCAATAACAGGATTTTCTTTCTCTACTTCCTATGATAACCTGCAACATCTAGCATGCTTCTGGGCACATAAAAGGTACTTGATTAAATGATTGATTAATCAATGTAGTTTCATGAAAAATGATACAAAATGACATGGACTATGTGCAAATTTGAGAAAACCAATATGACACTTCGATGCCTTGGCGGATGTGTTATTAGGATGTCTGATTAATGAAGAAGCTTTATTTAATTCATCATCTTCTCATTATTGACAAGCAGGCATACAACATCAACATTAATGCTGCAGAAAATTTTATTTTAGGCATATAACAGTGTCAGTTATAAGATAAAAAATGTGATCAAACTTGATGAAACTGTATTTTTTTAAATTGTTGAAATAGGCTCTATTTATTTTTATTTGTATACAATTTCAAACATCTAGATATTCTTAGGTTCAATACTAGTTCATTCGTTCAGTTCATTTGGGCCACTTTAATCATTGCTGTACAAATGTAACAGAGCTATCTCCTTATGGTTATTATCTCACAGATTCAGATAGAGTCTGGGATGGTTAATTTTATGTGTCAATCCTGACTAATACAGGGTCTCAGGTGTAGTTGACCTTGTAAAGAACAACTCCTGCTTCACCTCAATCTTGCTTCAGGCTGGCTTAGCACAATGTCACATCAGAAGTAGGTAACTCTACTAGAGCCTACTAGAGCCTAAATTCCATATTCCAGCTCCATATCCCAGCTGTTCCTTGCTTTCCTGGGCCTGACTCAGGACTACTGCCTATTTACTGTGTAGATTTTTAAAGGCATTAAAGCACTACGATGAGTGGGGGAAATAGAGTCTGGCATGGGGATTTATTGCCTGGAGAAACAGGAGTCTTTTAATAATTTGCACAAAGGCACCAGCAGTGTCACTGGCCTGAGTATTGTAGGGGCTAAGGGAAAACATCCCCCTAGTTCTATGAAGATTCACTGAAAAATCAACTCACAAAACGCAGATTAATAGGAGAGAGGACATCCAAATGTATTAACATGAGGGAGAGAACCGCAGAGTGATTATCTCAAACCCTAGGTGGGGGATAGAAATTTGCATACCATCTTGAGGTTAGAGATAGAATGGGGGCTTAGAACATGACCAAAACCAGGTTATGTTGGAAAATCACGTTGTAGTGGTAAGACAGGTTTTGAGAGGAGAAGAAGAGGCCTGGCTAGTAAAGGTGGTAGCAGCCCTCAGAGAGAGTAGATGGTAAATGTTTCTTTCAGACATTAAAAGTGACAGACTCTCAGTTAATCTTTCCTAGATCTGGACAAAAGAGAGTCTCAGAGAAAGCCTGGCTGTGTATCTATGCAGATTCTCTACATAGGAAAATCTCTTTGACAAAAGATAGCTGTGCAGGGCTACTTGGGTTTGCAAGACCTGGAACAACGATCTCAAAATATAACAAAGAAGTCTATTTTGCCGTGAAATATTTTCATTTTCTTAAGTATGACTCAGTTTTCATCTGTGGTTTAATTTTAGCCTTAATCACTGTGCATTGCTCAAAACCTCCTGTCCCCTTTCCTATTGGTGTCTCTTAACTCTCTATATTTGGTTCACTTACAATGGCCATTTAGACAATTCCCCTGAGCCCACCCTTTTTGCGCACTATGGCAAGTACCAGCATAGCAGGCTTATTTCCTACCAAGTGAAGGAATTATTCTGATTGTTGGGTACTTGGATTTTACTATCATCTCATATTGGTGAAGTGTCAGACACTTCACATGCTAGAGGTTAATCTGTTCAATTTCAGCTGCAAGTAAGGTTATGCTACTCTTGAAAAACTCCCCTTATGATTTGGTTTCTTGCCACCAATGATGTTAGTGTGCTACAGTGAGTAATTTTCCTGAAACTAAAGATAATGGTTCTGTAATTGAAGTCTTAAGTGCAGACTTTTCATATTCACAGGATGTAAAAATTAGATTTTTAGACCCCAAATAGTAACTCTCTGCAAACATTAAGCAGATATTCAAAACCATAATACTTTAAAGTGAGCTGTTCTCAAAAGCAGTTAAATCCCAAGATAAAGGTATCTATCAGAGGGAAAAGTAGCTTTTACAACTGCTACTATCACAGATTATTCATTTGTACTAATTTAAACACAAAAAGAATGCATATTCTTTGAAACAAAATTGAAACAATACATAAATATACAAAATAAAAGTTGAAACACTTCTTATCTCACCTACCAAAACTGCTCTATTTTATTGGGATAACTATTGTAAAAAGGTTAATGTGTTTTCTCCCAGATATTTTCTGTGTACATTCAAATATATATATGGATATAATATGTATTTTATATGTGGATATTTTCTCTTTCTTCTTTCTCTCTCTTTCCTTCTCTTTCTTTCCTTCCTTCCTCCCTCCCTCCCTCCTTCCCTCTCTCCCTCCATCCCTCCCTCCCTCCTTTCCTTCTTTCCTTCCTTTGTTCCTTCCTTCCTTTTCTTTCCTTTTATTTTTTTTAATTAGAGATAGAATTGCACTATACTGCCAAGGCTGGACTCAAACTTCTGGACTTAAGTGATCCTCCTGCCTCAGCCTCCTGAGTAGCTGGGACTACAGGTGTGTGCCACCACACCCAGCTTGGATATTTACTTTTTTACAAAATATGGTATGTGTGATACATATTTTGGGGGTCAAAGTAAAATTTCCCTTCTATCCACCAAAGATTGCTGAAATGATCTGACAAAAGGTAGATTAATAGGAGAAAAAGGCATACAAAATATATTTAATGTGCTAGGGGAAAATTGTGGTAAATGTGATTACCTAATAACACAATGAGGTCTAGATGCTTATGTACCTTTCTTCATAGGGATAGGGGAGACTGGGGATGCAAGCATCAATGATTTTCAGGGGAAATGAATGAGCTCAAAGAACAATGGCGTGGGACAAAGTTGCTCTGAGCTCTAGGGGAGGTGGTGCAAGCTGAGGGGTGGAACTTCACTGTGGACAAACGTTGTCTTATTTTGCAGATAAAGTTCCCCAGGTATTACTTTTGTTCACAGTGAAGTTTCACCCCTTGCCTTCCCGCCATCTCCACTAGAGCTCCCTCAGAAGAATAGATGAAAAGTCTGTCTGGACTTGCTGATGACTTCCAGTCTCTTGTCTTCTCCACAGGTTAATCTTTTCTGATTATTTGATGAGATTCCTAGGAAGAGGGTCTTAAGACAATTGCGTTTTTTTTGAAAGAAATTTTTTAGTCAAATAAGGAAATTCCAGAGAGAATGCCTCCAGTGTCAAAGCACCATATTTTGTGGTATCATCTAAGTAAGCCTCAACATGTTGTTCTGTCAATGGCTCTTTTATTTTTTTACATAACACACTGTCAAGAACGTATTAGTATGTATTAGCACTTATTAGTACTTCCATGTTTTGGATGTAAAGAACTTTATAGAATGGCATCATGGTATGCCGTAGTCCTAATAGTCCCTAATTTATTTAACAAATTATTAGTTTAGACACTAAAGTATCTCTTATATTTCACTGTTAGAAATAGTGTTGTCCTTAACATTCTCATTGAAATACCTTGTATTAGTTTTCTATTGCTGCATAGTAAATTATAACAAACTTCGCAGCTTAAAATAAGAAAGATGTATTATTTCACAATTTTCATGTAGCCTTGACTAGGGGAGGATCTGCTTCCATGCCTCTTCAGATTAATGGTGGAATCATTATTTTTGTGGTTCTATGACTGAGTTCCTTGATTTCTTACTGGTTGTTGGCCAGGCACCATGTTCAGCTCCTAGAGGCCACTCTTAACTTCCTGCTACGTAGTGCCCTCCATAGGTCTTCTCACACTCTGAAGCGCTTTGATTTCAGGAAAGGCTCAATCTCTTTACAGGGCTAACCTAATAATGTCAGACCTATCTGTATAATCTTCCTTTAGGTTAACTCTAAATTCAGCTGATTGATACTATAAATGTAAAAAAGGGAGTGATTCTAATTATAGTCACAGGTCTTGCTCACATTCAAGGGAGAGAATTACAGAAAACATGTATACCAAAAGGTGGGAATATTGGAGGTTATCTTATAATTCTAGTTATCATATACCCTTAGATCCTGTGTGAGTTTATCTGCAAGATAGATTTACTGAAGTAAAGTTGCTAGGCCAAAAGGTATGGTACTATAAATTTGGATCTATATCTAATTTCCAAAAGATTTTATGTCTAAAGACATAATACACTCACCAAAATACTCTCACCAAAGCCTAACAGATTCTTCTAACCCAATTCTTACATATTAGAAGGTAAGCAATATGAAACAGTTATTTTTGTTTATTTTGTTCATAGAAGACATATCTCAAATGTCTAGAACAATTCTTGGCATATGATAGGTACTGAATATAAATTGAATGAATGTATAAACATGCAGAATATATCTTGATTAGAACCATAATCTTGGTAATTTACTTTGGAATTTAATGTAGCATCAAGGATTCCCAGCGACTTGTCCCTAAGCTGCCACCTTATAAACATTTATAATTTATCATTATCTAGTTTGAAGAATCCTTGTTAAGAACTTTTTATAACAATGTTTTTATACTTTATAGCAATTTCATTCTCCTATACAGTATCTGTCTCTGTTTTTCTGCTCTAAAAGCTGGTCCTCCATTTACCCTTTAGAGAAAGACTCCAAATATCTCTTATTTTCAGGAAGTATTAAAGTGTTATTTGTTCTCTGGCTATATTTATTTATTTATTTATTTTTGAGATAGGCTCTCACTCTGTCACCCAGGCTGGAGTGCAATGGCACTACCACAGCTCACTATAACCTCAAACTTCTGAGTTCCTTGCCTCCCAAGTTTGCAGCCCAATTAATACTTGCTTCTGTTATTGGAGCAAGCATGTAGGTACTTCTGTATTCTCTTTCTAGATTTTCTTAACCAAAACTTTGAATAATTTCATCTTCATCCACAGATGTGTGTTTTTACTTTGGTGTTTTTATTTTAGTGTACAGTTTTATGAATTTTAACACATATAGGTATTTGTACAAACACCACCACAATCAGTACAATATTGTTCCATCATCTCAAAAATTCTCCTGTACTGTCTTATATAGTCACATCCTCACTCCATCCATATTCTCTGGCAACCACTGATCTGTTTTCCCTCACTATAGCTTTATCTTTTAAATAATGTCAAATGTATGGAATCATACAGTATGTAACCTTTTGACACTGTCTTATCTTATTTAGCATAATGCCCTTGAGATTCATGAAAGTTGCTGTATGTTTCATTCCTTTGTATTACTGAGTAATATTCCATGGTATGAATCTACTAGAGTTTGGTTAAGTATTTACCCAATGAAAGACATCTGGGCTGTGTTTAGTTTTGGACTATTATGGAAAATTTTGTTATGAACATTTATGTACAAAGTCTTCTGTGGACATATGTTTTTATTTCTCTTGGCTGTATATCCAAGAGTGAAATTGCTTACTTATATGGTAACTCTATGTTTGACCTTTGGAAGAACTTGCCAGACTGTTTTCCAAAGCAGTTGCATCAATTTATCTTCCCAACAGCCATGTATATGAGGGATCCAATTTTTTTCACATTCTTGTCAACACTTATTATTGTCTCTGTATTGTATTTTGATTATAGCCATCCTAGTGGGTATGAAGTAATATCTTATTATGGGCTTTATTTGCATTTCAATTTTCCTAGTAACCGGTTGTGGTGAGTATCCTGTCATGTGCTTATTGGCCATTTGTATATCTTCTTTGGAGAAATATCTATTAAATCATTTGTCCATTTTTAATTTGAGTTTTTTTATTGTTGAGTTATAATTGTTCTTTGTGGATTCCAGATACTAACCCTTACCAGATATATGACTTGTAAACTTCATAATTATTCCTATTGTCTGAGAGTATAAATGTTATATTGGGCACTGGGGATAAAGGGATTAAAAAATCATAGTTCCTTCTTTCTAGGAACTGAAAGTACCTGAGCTGTAAAACTAGAGAAACGTTTCATATGGAAAGGGCAAGGAAAAAAGGAGTTAACATGTATAAGCCCAAGGAAGTTGAGGGCTTAATTCTTCACCTAACAGTGAAGGGTCAATAGGGAAAAGAAGAAGGTTGGAATTAGTAAAATTTTAAGTCCTTTTTCTACTTTGGTTAATTTAAGAATTGTCTTCCAAAAACATTTGTATATAGGTAAGTGTCTGTCTGGAACGTTGTGAAAATATTCTGTGTGAGGATCATGCTTGGGCCAATCTAAAATTACATTTACTGTAATTTTCTAGATCAGTGGTTCCTAAACTAGGTATGGGGATAAGTGCTTCATTGGACACATAAATCACCTAGTTCTTAAAAACACACTTTTCAGATCCCATTGTTAGATTTACTAAAATGAAAACTTTGAAAATAATACCTAAAAATATGCATTTTTAGGTTCATTTCCTTGGTGATTTAGAAGTATGGTCTGATTTAGGATTCACTATACATGATGAACTACATGCCATCAGGGTGGAAGAAATAGCTGTTGCCATGCAGGCAGACTTGCTCTGTGATGCGCCCTTCTCAATGAAGAAGGAAAGGCTGCTTCATTTATTTTCTTCACTAATTAAATATGTTTACATATTTATCAGGTCTAGATTAGAAGCTATATAGTAATCTATCAACTTGCTGGTTGAGTGAATAACAAACATGGGAGGGTGCAATTTAAGATCTATAATTTAGCTAGACTCATGTGCCCCTCTCATGTGTAATTCATGCATATTACTTCTAGAATTGTGTTGATGAGATCTTTTAGCACACTTTTATTAACGAGGACAGCCACACATAGAGGCAAAGTAGGCCGCTGCTTTTGTCATTTGATTTAAGTGTTAAGAATGGAGAGTCCTGCTGTCGTCCCTAAATGTTGCTGCTCTCTCACTGTTTGGTAAGTGAAATTCAGCAGTAGGGCTGGAGGCTTTAATCCTTTTTAATAATATAAATGAAGGTGATTTCCAATTTTCTGATAGTGTCGGTTTCTGGAGACTGTGGTACAGATGACCACATCCAGAAGTTGCTTTCATTCTTAGTACTTTTTAATTTCCTCATTTGTAGCAATCAGGTTGGAAGGTATATGCCAGGCTTTCAAAATTTATTTAACTACTAATAAAAATACTGACACACTGGATGATTTCACTTAAATTTTTTCATTGCATATTAAAACTTAATGTAATTATTATCTCCCTCTCTGTCACTTATAGTATTTGTTACGGTAAATTTAAAGCTGCTGTAACAAAATGACTCCCCCAATATGGTGGCTTCCAGAATAAATAAATTTCTTGCATAGCAAGAAATCCAGATACTAGTGGTTCAGACTGATTGGCGGCTATGCTACAAGTAGTTATTCAGAGATTCTGAGGTCCTTTTCATCTTGTTCTACCATCCTCTAGAGCAGGGATCAGCAAATTGTAGCCTGTGGGCTAACTCTGACCTCCAACTGTCTGGTTTTGGTAAATAAAGGTTTATTAGAGCACAGCCTCACTCATATGTGTATCTGCTGTCTAAGGCTGCTTTTGTACTATAATAGCAGAGTTAAACTATTGTAATAAAGACCCTATGTGGCCCATAAAGCCTAAAATATTTACTGTCTGAACCTTTACAGAAAAAATTTGCCCACCTCTGCCCAAGAGAATTGTCTTTATCAGCATAGTTAAAACTGGGTCCCAGACACTTCGTGTTGTTTAAGAGAAAGTGGAAGAGCCAGGGTTTGTTTTCTATTAGAGATGACACAGAAGTTACACGTATCACTTTAATTCACATCCTATTGACCAAATTTAGCTGTAGGCCTCAAATAAATCCAAGGGAAGGTTGAAAATACAGTAGCTAGTTATTCTTGTTCTTGCTTTCTGGAAAAATAGAATAGCTGGTTATATTGGGCAACCAGCCAACTGTCACATTTGTGTTTTGTACATGCTCTTAAGGACAAAATAATATATCCTGAATCACAATGTCCATGGAAGTGTATGCCATTTGTGAACTTGATCTGTTGAGTGATTTGCAATCAACAAATGATTTGAAAAATGAAATGGTTGAAAAATGTTGGTGTACTATATGCAATGTTTCGTTTTGTGTCTGCAGAGTTACACTGGCTCTTGTGTGGTGTGTGTTGACTTTGAACACTAGTAGGGAGTGAGGAGGGGAGAAGGGTCAAAGAATAAACAAAGCTCTGAAGAGATACATGGCAGATGTTCTGTAAATAGCAGGATAAAGGACAGAAAAGTAGAAAATGGACCCAGAAATCAAAGAGACCTCATCTTGATTATAGCTCTGCCAGTTGCTGGCTGTGGCAAGGTTTGAGTTTCAGTTTTGTCATCTGTAAAATGGGGATGACAATAGGACCTAGCCTGTATGGTTGTTGTGATAATTAAATTAGATAATGCAAATATAAATGTGCTTCACGGGGTGGGGGGCTTTCAAGAAGTTAGCATTATTTAAAAGTGTGAGTTAATATCATTAGCATCTTTGACTTACAAGAGCAGTGAAAGACAAAGCTGTAGAAAAGGTAAACTCATCAATTATTAATCACCTATTTGGCATCAAGAATTGTGAGGAGAGTATATGTGTTATCTCATTGGAGTAGTACATCTGTGTAGTACTTTGAAATTATTATTAGTCACTTATGCCTCTGTGTTAAGTATCAGAAAATATCTGAATGGGGCAGTTGTGGAAACTAGAGATCATAAAATAAAAGAGCAAGTGTGGGGAAAGGGAAGAATACAGATCACATTAGGGAAGGGTCAATTACATTATCTTGCCAAAGGCCAAAACTGATCTATGAATTTAAAAATATGAATGAACTCAGGAGCAAATTTGAAATATATAATTTTGAATATTGAACAAAGAGTTTACATAGAAATAAAAGTCAAATTTGAAAAATAGTTGCAAGAATTTTTTTTTAATTAGATGACACCTTGGATATAAGTGAGTTTTTAAATTTTATCTTTTAAGAGAGAAGTATTGATTTTCCAGTTTGATTTTGGCTATTTATTTTCATTACTGTTATCTGAATAAGCAATTTCATTTTTTATATTATGAGTAAAATTCTCTTTTGCAATTATTTTAATGTATTGTTGTAGTTCATCAAATTTTTGGCATTAAGAATATTGACATTTCACATTCTACTTTCATCATTTTTAAAAAGGATTATACTAAGCAAACATCCTCATTGATTTGTACTTTTGAAGTCTTAACCATATATTACTATCTGGTCACATGCTCAGAAGAAGCAGCCTGCCTTCAGAGATTTATTTTTAGAAAGCAATAAAGCATAACTAGAGGAAATATTTTTTTCCATAGAGAGAACCAAATATTACTTAGTGGAAGATGTACAGGTATATTTAAAATCCCTTTACCGAAGTTTAATTTATTGAAAGAAACATAGCACTCTAAGATTATGCAAAATTTTCCTGAAAGTTAAACATGATTTATTAAATAAGCTGGTGTCATGGATCATTAAGAAAATTGATGACTCCTCAAATTTGTGTTAATGTTAACTCAAGTGTTCATCGTAGGCAGTGAGGGATTATTACTTATGCCTGGAAAGTCTCATAGGTTTGTATTAAAAATTTTGAAAAGGAAGAACATTCAATAAATACTGTTGATAACCTCAAAAATGACCCCCAACAATGATCTCTGTTTCCTGCTATTTATACCCTCATATAGTCTCCCCACAAATTGTATGAGGCTTAGAGTTTGTGACCAACAGCATATTGTAGAAGTGATGTTATGTCATTTCAGAGATTAAGTTACACAAGTCTGAGGCTTCTGCTTTTGGTGTTTTCTCTCTCTTTCTCTCTCTCAAATAACATGCTGTTGGGGAAACCATGCCATGTACAGGGAAAGCCCACATGGCAGGGAACTGAAACCTCCTGGCAGCAGTCTCATAAGTGTGATTGTAAATGGATACTTCAGCCCCTTTGGAGAGTGACTCTCTGGTGGCAGCTTGACTGCCACTTTATGGGAGACCCTGAGTCAGAAACTCCTAGCTAAGCTGATCCCCGATTCCTGATTCTCAGAAAATATGTGATAAAATAATTGTTTTCAGCTTTAAGATATTAAACTTTAGAGTAATTTGTTACACAGCAGTTGATGACTAATAGAAATATAATGGCTTTAGACATTTCAAAGAATTTCTGTATAACAGGAAGGAAATCGATGGTACAAGCTTAAATGCATGACATTTACATTTCATATTTTGCCAGCATATCAGACAAAGCTTATACAGTAGTGATTTTTAAAATAATAATTTCAGCTATCATCCATTGAGTCCTCACTATCTGTCAAATAGTATATCAAGCATTTGTTGACCAAAAAAAGCAAACCTATAAAATTGTTAAAGAGGTTTATTCAAAGCCAATATGAGTGTTCATGGCCCAGGAAATAGTCTCAGGAGATCCTGAGAAAGTGTGCCTGAGGTGATCTTTTTAAAATACATTTTAGGAAGACAGAAGTTACAGGCAAAGACATAAATCAATACATGTAAGATATGCATTGGTTCAGCCCAGAAAGGCAGGGCATCTTGAAGTGGAGGTGCTTACAGGTCATAGGTGGATTGAGAGGTTTTCTGATTGACAGTTGGTTCAAAGAGTTAAGCTAAAGACTTGACATTAGTAGTAAAAAATACTTGATTTAAAATAAGGAGTGTTGTGGAAGCCAAGGTTCTTGTTGCGTAATTTTTACCAGCAGTGAATCCATATGGATCTGCAACAACCTCAATTCTTGTTTCTTCAGAAGAGAGAATTTGACAGAGGGGGCATAAGACAGAGTGAGAGACTGAGGCAAATTTTAGAGCAGGAGTGAAAGTTTGTTAAGAGAGTTTCAGAGCAGAAACAAAAGGAAGTAGAGTACATTTGGAAGAGGGTCAAGTGGGCAACTTGAGAAAGTTGAGTTAATGGTTTCATCTTTGACTTGGGGTTTTATATGTTGGCATGCTTTCAGGGTCTGCATTACTTCTTCGCTGATTTTACCCTTGGGATGGGCTCTCCACATGCACAGTGGCCTGCCAGCACTCGGGAGGGGCCGCATTGTGCAGTGTGCTTACTGGAGTTGTATGCATGCTCACTTGAGGTGTTCTTCCCTTACTAGTTGAATGTTCTTAGAAAGTCATAAACCAGGTAAACTTGCTATTTTTCCTCTTAGTGAGCATGCTTGAACCCACTCACCTAATTCCTGAGATCTTATTGGGAAGCTGCTGATTGCCAGTTTCAAGTGTTTCTATCTATTGGGAGACTGCCTTTCCCTGGCACTGGCTGTGACCAATGATTATTTTAGAGAGACAGTTTAATAACTACCTGACAATCACCTGATGGTTGCCTGAGACTCCTGATGGTGGTGGTGGGGGCTCTCCCACCCTGCCCAGGTCTGACTAGCTACCTATTATAACACAATGAAGCCTCCAGGTAGCAGGCTTCAGAGAGAATAGATAGCAAATGTGTTTTTTTTGGACCTTAAAAGTTATCATACTCTTATTAGTTAATCTCTCTGAGATCCAGAAGAGGCCTAGTTACATTACTGGAGATTTTCTACAGATGCAAAGTTTCCCCCACAAACAATAGCTTTGCAAAGCTATTTCAAAATATGTCAAAGAAATATATTTTGGTATAAAATATTTTGATTTCCTTCAAGGTCTGCTAGCTGTCATGTGATGCTGTACCAGAGTCAGGTTGCAATTTGGTATCTTATTGCCAAAGACTGTTCTGTCAGTCTTATGATTTCTATTTTAATGTTAGTGCTGGTCAATTGTGCCTAAACTTCAAAAGGGAGGGGTTTAATTAGGTGAGTACAACATCCCTTCCCAGAATGGCTGAGAATTCAGTTATTCAAGTTTTCCTTGGTCCGGAGGGGGTTTGTTCAGTCAGTTGAAGAGCTTAGGATTTTATTTTGGTTTACACATTTCACATATATTATCTCTTTTAGTTATTTTCAAAAATCTTATAGCATATTATTATCTTCATTTTATAGATACAGAAACCAAGAAAGGCTAAGAAAGTTTAAGCAGTTTTTCTATAATCACATACCTGAGAGGTACATCTGGAACTAAAATCCTAGTCTCTTTGACTCCAAAGTTAGTTTCTAATAAATATGTCAAAAAAGGCCACTATGTCAGATGACTACAACGTTATTGGGAAAGATCCTTCTATACCCCAAATCCTCACCTTACCATTTATCTCTCTGTTTTCCACAGTTGTTTTTACTAAGACTCCCCAAAGATATGTATTAGTTCTTTTTCCAGACTACTATAAAGAACTACCTGAGACTGGGTAATTTACAAAGAAAAGAGGTTTAATTGACTCATAATTCTGCAGGCTGTACAGAAAGCATGGCTGGGAGGCCTCAGGCAACTTACAATCATGGCAGAAGGTGAAGGGGAAGCAAGCGCTGTCTTCACATGGTGGCAGGAGAGAAGGTGAGGGGCAGTGCTACATACTTTTAAACAACCAGATATCGTGAAAACTCTATCACAAGTACAGCAAGGGGGATGTCCACCCTCATGATTCTGTCACCTCCCACTAGGCCCCTTCTCCAACACATGGGAATTACAGTTTGACATGAGATTTAGGTGAGGACACAGAGCCAAGCAATATCAAGATAGTTTACATCATGTCTGGTATACGTCCTGATGCACACACATGCACACACACACAATTGAAATAAACACTTGACAAAACAAAATTTACTGTTATGTACTCTGACATTTTCTATTATAATCTATTTTAATCAGTTTGATTAAAACATTGCTGATCACAATTTCCTAAATATCTCACCCTCATTTTGAAAAGCTCATTCTAAGCTGATGCTTGTAAACCTTTTTTTTAATGATAAATTCTTAAGTTTAAGGGCTGCTTTTTGTTTAAGTGCAAATGTAACACTAGGCTATGTAAAGGCTAGCCTTGTATTACAAGTCAAATCCATTCATTTGAAAAGTAAATACTGCAGCCTGCTGCCATTTCTTTAGCTGGCACAATTTTCAAAAGGTGTTTTTATAATATAAATGTCTTTAGGTGGGGCCATTTTCTTTTGTTCATCACAAACTCCACAAACCCTATTCTTTCATATCCATCCATTGCTCAGGTTTCTATGATCAGGTTCCTTAAAGCCCTTGACCTTGCAGCCTGCTATTTACTTTTGCAGAAGCAGTTATGCTGGTGGATAGTACCATTTTTAGGGGAGATTTCAAAAATGAGGAGAGTGCTTTCTTTTTGTTTGTTACAATGCTGGGGGTAGATATGGCCGTGGCATTTAATGGGGCAGGGAGCCAGGGATATTAGATACTATGCAATATGTTTAGACAAGACCACATCACAAAGATTTTTTTCCCTATATCCCACGTGACTTTCAAATGCTTCCCCCTGACATTCACATAGGGAAAAACCTAAAATTATCTGGGTCTAGATTATAGATCCATTTTTCCTATAAATGCAAAGTATTTTGTATAATTTTAATTTTCCAGAAATGTAACTACTGTGCAAACCAAGGGAAGATTTTACTTTGTTTTGTTTGTAACTTATCTAGGGTTGTTTGCCATTTCTGAAAGTCATGACGTTAGTGTGAGTGCCCATTTGTGTTATTTGAGTTTTCAGTACAACTCTCCATATTCATCTGCATTTGTGGTTGTCACTTACATGGCAACTTTGTCACATTCATGGTAATTCTATGGTGCATTAGTTAATTTTTTGTTGCTGTGAAATAATACCTTAGACTGGGTAATTTATAGAGAAAAGAGTTTTATTTAGTTTATAGTTATGTAGGCTGAGAAGCTCAAGGACATGGCCCAGGCTTCAAGCTGCATCAGAACAAATAAAGAAGTTCAAAGGGGAAGTGGACATGTGTGAAGAGAGGAAAATTTGAGGGGCATCTTGGCTTTTTAACATTTCTCTCTCACAGGAACTAACCCATTCCTGTGAAAAATAATCCATTTTCAAGAGAATGGGAAGTGACAATCACAAGAACAGCACCAAGACATTCATGAGGGATCTGTGCCCATAGCCCAAAACCACCACTAGGCCCCACCTCCCAACACCTCCACTGGGAATCAAATTTCAACATGAGCTTTGGTGAAGACAAACAAACTGTGTACAACCGTAGCATATGGATATATTTTTATAGCCCTTATTTTGAAATGTCAAATATAAATAAAGGATCACACAGTGAAATATTCAATTCAGTATTGTCTTATGTATATATCTTAAATCCAAATGTCTTTATTTTAAGTAGGTACAAGATCTAACTACTTCATTATGTCTTTTGCTCTATTGATGTCTGTATTAGTATGTTTTCAAACTAGTATAAAAAACTACCTGAGACTGGATAATTTATAAAGATAACAGTTTGAATTGACAATCCACAGAATATACATTCTTCTCAGCACCACATCACACCTACTCTAAAATTGACTACATAATTGGAAGTAAATCACTCCTCAGCAAATGTAAAAGAATGGAAACCATAACAAACAGTCTCTCAGACCACAGTGCATTCAAGTTAGAACTCAGAATTCAGAAACTAACTCAGAACTGCACAGCTTCATGGAAACTGAACAACTGGCTCTTGAATGTTGACTGGATAAACAATGAAATGAAGGCAGAAATAAAGATGTTGTTTGAAACCAACGAGAACGAAGACCCAACATACCAGAATCTCTGGGACACGTTTAAAGCAGTCTATAGAGGAAAATATATAGCAATAAGTGCCCACATGAGAAGCAAGGAAAGATCTAATATTGACACCCTGTCATCAAAATTGAAAGAGCTAGAGGAGCAAGATCAAAAAAACTTAAAACCTAGCAGAAGACAAGAAATAACTAAGATCAGAGCACAACTAAAGGAGGTAGAGACATAAAAACCCCTTCAAAAAATCAATAAATCCAGGAGCTGGTTTTTTGAAAAGATCAACTAAATGGACAGACCACTAGCCAGATTAATAAAAAAGAAAAAAGAGAATAACCAAATAGATGCAATAAAAAACGATAAAGAGGATATCACCACAGATTCCACAGAAATTCAAACCATCATCAGAGATTATTGTGAACAACTCTATGCACATAAACTAGTAAACCTGGAAGAAATGGATAAATTTGTGGACACTTGCCTCCTCCCAAGCCTAAACCAGGAAGAAATCAAAACCCTGAATAGACCAATAACAAGGTCTGAAGTTGAGGCAGCAATTAAGAGCCTACCACCCAAGAAAAGCCCAGGTCCAGACGGGTTCACAGCCGAATTCTACCAGACATACAAAGAGGAGCTGGTACCATTCCTTCTGAAACTATTCCAAATAATCCAAAAAGAGGGAATTTTTTCCAGATCATTTTATAAGACCAACATCATCCTGATACCAAAACCCGGCAGAGACTCAACAAGAAAAGAAAACTTTAGGCCAATATCCATGATGAACATAGTTGCAAAAATCTTCAATAAAATACTGGCAAGCTGATTGCAACAGCATATCAAAAAGCTTATCCACCATGATCAAGTAGGATTCATCCTGGGGATGCAAGGCTGGTTCAACATATGCAAGTCTATAAACATAATTCACCACATAAACAGAATCAAAAACAAAAACCACATGATTATCTCAATTGATGCAGAGAAGGCCTTTGACAAAATTCAACAGCCCTTTATGCTAAAAACCCTCAATAAACTAGGTATTGATGGAACGTATCTCAAAATAATAAAAGCTGTTTATGACAAACCAACAGCCAATATCATACTGAATGGGCAAAAACTGGAAGCATTCCCTTTGAAATCTGGCACTAGGCAAGGATGCCCTCTCTCACCACTCCTGTTCAGTATAGTACTGGAAGTTCCAGCCAGAGCAATCAGGCAAGAAAAAGAAATAAAGGGTATTCAAATAGGAAAGGAGGAAGTCAAATTATCTCTATTTATAGATGACATGATTGTATATCTAGAAGATCCCATCATCTCAGCCCAAAATCTCCTGAAACTGGTAAGCAACTCCAGCAAAGTCTCAGGATACAAAATCAATGTGCAAAAATCACAAGCATCCCTATACACCAATAACAGATTTAAAGAGAGCCAAATCAAGAATGAACTGCCATTCAAAATTGCTACAAAGAGAATAAAATACCTAGGAATACAACAAACAAGGAACGTAAAGGATCTCTTCAAGGAGAACTACAAACCACTGCTCAACAAAATAAGAGAGGACACAAACAGATGGAGAAACATTCCATGTTCATGGTTAGGAAGAATCAATATCGTGAAAATGGCCATACTGCCCAAAGTAATTTACAGATTCAATGCTGTCCCCATCAAGCTACCAATGACCTTCTTCACAGAACTGGAAAAAAACACCTTAAACTTCATAGGGAACCAAAAGAGAGCCCACATAGCCAAGTCAATTCTAAGCAAAAAGAACAAAGTGGGAGGCATCACACTACCAGACTTCAAACTATACTAAAAGGCTACAGTAATCAAAACAGCATGGTACTTGCACCAAAACAGAGATATAGACCAATGGAACAGAACAGAGGCCTCGTAGGCAACACAACATATCTATAACCATCTGATCTTTGACAACCCTGACAAAAACAAGCAATGGTGAAAGGATTCCCTGTTTAATAAATGGTGTTGGTAAAACTGGCTAGTCATGTGGAGAAAACAGAAACTAGACCCCTTCCTGACACCTTACACTAAAATTAACTCCAGATGGATTAAAGACTTAAACATAAGACCTAACACCATAAAAACCCTAGAAGAAAATCTAGGCAAAACCATTCAGGACATAGGCGTAGGCAGGGACTTCATGACCAAAACACCAAAAGCATTGGCAACAAAAGCCAAAATAGACAAATGGGACCTAATCAAACTCCACAGCTTCTTCACGGCAAAAGAAACAGTCATTAGAGTGAATCAGCAACCAACAGAATGGGAAAAAATTTTTGCAGTCTACCCATCTGACAAAGGGCTGATATCCAGAATTTAGAAAGAACTAAAACAGTTTTACAAGAAAAAAACAAACAAGCCCATTCAAAAGTGGGCAAAGGATATGAACAGACACTTTACAAAAGAAGACATACATTAGATCAACAAACATATGAAAAAGTGCTCATCATCACTGGTCATTAGAGAAATGCAAATCAAAACTACATTGAGATACCATCTCACTCCAGTTAGAATGGCGATCATTAAAAAATCTGGAGACAACAGATGCTGGAGAAGATGTGGAGAAATAGGAACACTTTTACACTGTTGGTGGGAGTGTAAATTAGTTCAACCATTGTGTAAGACAGTGTGGCGATTCCTCAAGGACCTAGAAATAGAAATTCCATTTGACCCAGCAATCCCATTACTGAGTATATATCCAAAGGATTATAAATCGTTCTACTATAAGGACATATGCACACGAATGTTCATTGCAGCACAGTTTACAATAGCAAAGACCTGGAACCAACCCAAATGCCCATCGATGATAGACTGGACAGGGAAAATGTGGCACATATACACCATGGAATATTATGCAGCCA